>JAVTVJ010003661.1:0-14328 GCA_034509425.1 Eopsaltria australis
TCAGGAGGAAGCAGGGGCAGAGTGCCTTAGGCCGGGACACAAAAGTGTCCCTCTTCTCTGAAGGCACTCCTGCCACCCACTTTCTTGATGTCAGTTTGGAGGAGGGTTTTGGCCCTGCAAGGGCAGCCAGGGTCCTAGTCGGTGGCAGCTTGGGTCTGTGAGGGATCTTACTCCATGCGGAATTTGAAGAGGCGGCAGTCGACTCCCAGACAGGGGGCCTACGATACAAATGATGGCACTTTTCCACATGAAAGAAAACTTAGGCCCCCAGATTCATGACGTTGGTTTGGTGGAGGGTTTTATCCCTACAAATGCAACCAGAGTCCTGGTTGATGGCAGCTTGCGTCAGCGAAAAATCTTGATCCATACGGAATTTCAGGTGGCGTCCGGGAGCAGAGTGCGTTAGGGCGACGACAAAAAAAGTGTCCTTTTCTCTTAGAAAGAGAGCTCTGCCCCCCAGTTTCTTGATGTCAGTTTGGAGGAGGGTTTTGGCCCTGCAAGGGCAGCCAGGGTCCTTGTTGGTGGCAGTTTTGGTCTGCGAGGAATCTTAATCCATGCGGAATTTCAGGAGGCAGCAGGGAGCACATTGCCTTAGGGCCGAGAAACAAAAAGTGTCCCTTTTCTCTGAGAAAGAGAACTCTGCCCCCCAGTTTCTTGATGTCAGTTTGGAGGAGGGTTTTGGCCCTGCAAGGGCAGCCAGGGTCCCTGTCAGTGGCAGCTTGGGTCTGCGAGGAATCTTGATCCATACGGAATTTGAAGACGCAGCAAGGAGCAGAGTGCCTTAGGGCCGGGACACAAAAAGTGTCCCTTTTCTCTGAGAAAGAGAACTCTGCCCCCCACTTTCTTGATGTCAGTTTGGAGGAGGGTTTTGGCGCTGCAACGGCAGCCAGGTTCTTTCTTGGTGGCAGCCTGGGTCTGCAAGGAATCTTAATCCATGCGGAATTTCTGCATGCGGCTGTCAACTCCCAGATATGTGGCCTTCTATACAAACAATGGCGCTTTTCCATGTGAAAGAAAACTCAGTCCCCCAGATCCATGATGCCAGTTTTTAGGAGGCATTTCGCCCTACAATTGCAGCCAGAGTTCTAGTTGATGGCAGCTTGGGTCTGGGAAGGATCTTGATCCATGAGGCATTTCAAGTGGCGTCCGGGAGAACAGTGCGTTAGGGCCGGGACACAAAAAGTGTCCCTTTCATCTGAGAAAGAGAACTCTGCCCCCCAGTTTCTTGATGTCAGTTTGGAGGAGGGTTTTGGCCCTGCAAGGGCAGCCAGGGTCCTTGTCGGTGGCTGCTTGGGTCTGTGTGGGATCTTGCTCCATGCGGAATTTGAAGAGGTGTTTGTCGTCTCCTAGACATGGAGCCTACGATACAAATGATGGCACTTTTCCACGTGAAAGAAAACTTAGGCTCCCAGATTCATGATGTCGGTTTGGTGGAGGGTTTTAGCCCTACAAATTCAACGAGAGTCCTGGTTGATGGCAGCTTGCGTCAGCGAATAATCTTGATTCATACGGAAATTCAGGTGGCGTCCGGGAGCACAGTGCCTTAGGGCCGGGACACAAAAAGTGTCCCTTTTCTCTGAGAAAGAGAACTCTGCCCCCCAGTTTCTTGATGTCAGTTTGGAGGAGGGTTTTGGCCCTGCAAGGGCAGTCAGTGTCCCTTTTGGTGGCAGCTTGGGTCTGCGAGGAATCTTAATCTGTGCGGAATTTCCGCAAGCGGCTGTCAACTCCCAGACATGGGGCCTCTGATACAAATGATGGGGCTTTTCCATGTGAAAGAAAACTCAGTCCCCCAGATGCATGATGCCAGTTTTTAGGAGGCATTTATCCCTACAATTGCAGTCAGAGTTCTAGTTGATGGCAGCTTGTGTGTGGGAAGGATCTTGATCCGTGTGGCATTTCAGGTGGCGTCCGGGAGCAGAGTGCCTTAGGGCCGGGACACAAAAAGTGTCCCTTTCCTCTGAGAAAGAGGACTCTGCCCCGCCAGTTTCTTGATGTCAGTTTGGAGGAGGGTTTTGGCCCTGCAAGGGCAGCCAGGGTCCTTGTCGGTGGCAGCTTGGGTCTGCGAGGAATCTTGAACCATACGGAATTTCAGAAGACAGCAGGGAGCAGAGTGCCTTAATGTCAGGATACAAAAAGTGTCCCTTTTCTCTGAGAAAGAGAGCTCTGCCCCCAGTTTCTTGATGTCAGTTTTGAGGAGGTTTTTGGCCCTGCAAGGGCAGCCAGGGTCCTTGTTGGTGGCAGCTTGGGTCTGCGAGGAATCTTAATCCATGCGGCATTTCAGGTGGCGTCCGGGAGCACAGTGCATTAGGGCCGGGACACAAAAAGTGTCCCTTTTCTCTGAGAAAGAGAACTCTGTCCCCCAGTTTCTTGATGTCAGTTTGGAGGAGGGTTTTGGCCCTGCAAGTGCAGCCTGGGCACTTTATTGTGGCACTTTGGGTCTGCGAGGAATCGATCCATACGAATTTTCAGGAGGCAGCAGGGAGCAGAGTGCCTTAGGGCCGGGACACAAAAAGTGTCCCTCTTCTCTGAGAAAGAGAACTCTGCCTTCCAGTTTCTTGATGTCAGTTTGCAGGAGGGTTTTGGCCCTGCAAGGGCAGCCTGGGTCCTTGTCGGTGGCAGCTTGGGTCTGTGAGGGATCTTGCTCCATGCGGAATTTGAAGAGGCGGCAGTCGACTCCCAGACATGGGGCCTACGATACAAATGATAGCACTTTTCCACGTGAAAGAAAACTTAGGCCCCCAGATTCATGATATCGGTTTTGTGGGGGGTTTTAGCCCTACAAATGCAACCAGAGTCCTGGTTGATGGCAGCTTGCGTCTGCGGATAATCTTGATCCATACGGAATTTCAGGTGGCGTCCGGGAGCAGAGTGCCTTAGGGCCAGGACACAAAAAGTGTCCGTTTTCTCTGAGAAAGAGAGCTCTGCCCACCAGTTTCTTGATGTCAGTTTGGAGGAGGGTTTTGGCCCTGCAAGGGCAGCCAGGGTCCTTGTCGGTGGCAGCTTGGGTCTGCGAGGAATCTTAATCCATGCGAATTTCAGCATGCGGCTGTCAACTCCCAGATATGTGGCCTTAGATACAAACAATGGCGCTTTTCCATGTGAAAGAAAACTCAGTCCCCCAGATGCATGATGCCAGTTTTTGGGGAGGCATTTATCCTACAATTGCAGCCAGAGTTCTAGTTGATGGCAGCTTGGGTCTAAGGAAGGATCTTGATCCATCGCGGCATTTCAGGTGGCGTCCGGGAGCAGAGTGCCTTAGGGCGGGACACAAAAAGTGTCCCTTTTCTCTGAGAAAGAGAACTCTGCCCCCCAGTTTCTTGATGTCAGTTTGGAGGAGGGTTTTGGCTCTGTAAGGGCAGCCAGGGTCCTTGTCGGTGGCAGCTTGGGTCTGTGAGGGATCTTGCTCCATGCGGAATTTGAAGAGGTGGCAGTCGACTCCTAGACATGGAGCCTACGATACAAATGATGGCACTTATCCACGTGAAAGAAAACTTAGGCCCCCAGATTCATGATGTCTGTTTTGTGGAGGGGTTTTGCCCGACAAATGCAACCAGAGTCCTGGTTAATGGCAGCTTGCGTCAGCGAATAATCTTGATTCATACGGAAATTCAGGTGGCGTCCGGGAGCACAGTGCCTTAGGGCCGGGACACAAAATGTGTCCCTTTTCTCTGAGAAAGAGAACTCTGCCCCCCAGTTTCTTGATGTCAGTTTAGAGGAGGGTTTTGGCCCTGCAAGGGCAGTCAGTGTCCTTTTGGGTGGCAGCTTGGGTCTGCGAGGAGTCTTAATCTGTGTGGAATTTCAGCATGAGGCAGTCAACTCCCAGATATGTGGCCTTCGATGCAAACGATGGCGCATTTCCATGTGAAAGAAAACTCAGTCCCCCAGATGCATGATGCCAGTTTTTAGGAGGCATTTAGCCCTACAATTGCAGCCAGAGTTCTAGTTGATGGCAGCTTTTGTGTGGGAAGGATCTTGATCCGTGTGGCATTTCAGGTGGCGTCCGGTAGCACAGTGCCTTAGGGCCGGGACACAAAAAGTGTCCCTTTTCTCTGAGAAAGAGAACTCTGCCCCCCAGTTTCTTGATGTCAGTTTGGAGGAGGGTTTTGGCCCTGCAAGTGTAGTCCGTATCCCTCTCGGTGGAAGCTTGGGTGTGCGAGGAATCTTAGACCATACGAATTTCAAGAAGGCAGCAGGGAGCAGAGTGCCTTAGAGCCCAGGATACAAAAATTGTCCCCTTTTCTCTGAGAAGAAACTCTGCCCCTGATTTCTTGATGTCAGTTTGGAGGAGGGTTTTGGCCCTGCAAGGCAGCTGGGATCACTTGTTGTGCTTGGGTCTGCAGAGGAATGTCTTAATCCCATGCGGCATTTCAGGTGGCGTCCAGGAGCACCGTGCCAAGGCGGGACAAAAATAGTGTCCGTTTTTCTCTGAGAACTCTGCCTCCACTTTCTTGATGTCAGTTTGGAGGAGGGTTTTGGCCCTGCAAGGGCAGCCAGGGTCCTTCTCGGTGGCAGCTTGGGTCTGCGAGGAATCTTAATCCATGCGGAATTTCAGGACCCATCCAGGAGCACAGTGCCTTCGGGCCAGGACACAAAAGTGTCCCTTTTCTCTGAGAAAGAGAACTCTGCCCCCCACTTTCTTGATGTCAGTTTGGAAGAGGCTTTTGGCCCTGCAAGGGCAGCCAGGGTCCTTATCGGTGGCAACTTGGGTCTGCGAGGAATCTTGATCCATACGAAATATCAGGAAGGAAGCAGGGAGCACAGTGCCTTAGGGCCGGGATCACAAAAAGTGTCCCTTTTCTCTGAGAAAGAGAACTCTGTCCCCCAATTTCTTGATGTCAGTTTGGAGGAGGGTTTTGGCCCTGCAAGGGCAGCCAGGGTCCTTCTTGGTGGCAGCTTGGGTCTGCGAGGAATCTTAATCATGCGGAATTTCAGCATGCGGCTGTCAACTCCCAGATATGTGGCCTTCGATACAAACAATGGTGCTTTTCCAAGTGAAAAAAAACTCAGTCCCCCAGATGCATGATTCCAGTTTATAGGAGGCATTTAGGCCTACAATTGCAGCAGAAGTTCTAGTTGATGGCAGCTTGGGTCTGGGAAGCATCTTTATCCGTGTGGACTTTCAGGTGGCCTCCGGTGTTGCCTTTTCCCCCAGCCTGGAAAAGAAACTCGAGATCATTTTAGCAAGGAGGTAATATAAAAGGGGATCTTTATTTTTGAAGGTCTTCAGGAGCAGTTATGGAAAGGTGTCCATAAAAGCCCAGCCCCTCCAGGGGTGAGTACATATTTATAGCTGTTAGGAAATTAGCATCATTAAGAGCACCAATAAGGAGAACAAGTGGCGATTCAATTCCCCCTCAGGTCCAGCCCCTTCCCTGGAGCCCCCCTCTCAGCACTGGCTGCACTCTGCTTATGAAAATGTACCTCAGAGTTGTTCTCGGCCTTGGTTCCAGGAAGAATGAGATAGAACAGGGCCTTGCAACCCCGCTGGGGCTTGAGCTCTGGAATGTTGTTTTGTCTTTCTGCTTAGGGAAAGGCTATGGAATAGGTACTGGTGATAAAACTAGCTATTATATAGTAGGCTACAGAGCCAACAAAAAATATGTGCCAAGAGAGTACAGAGAACATTAAAATGAAAAAGGCGAAACCAAACGGCAATCACCTGGGGGAGCACAGTGCCTTAGGGCCGGGACACAAAATGTGTCCTTTTCTCTGAGAAAGAGAACTCTGCCCCCCAGTTTCTTGATGTCAGTTTGGAGGAGGGTTTTGGCCCTGCAAGGGCAGCCAGTGTCCTATTCGGTGGCAGCTTGGGTCTGCGAGTGATCTTGCTCCATGCGGAATTTGAAGAGGCGGCAGTCGACTCCCAGACATGGGGCCTACGATACAAATGATGGCACTTTTTCACGTGAAAGAAAACTTAGGCCCCCAGATTCATGAGGTCGGTTTGGTGGAGGGTTTTGGCCCTACAAATGCAACCAGAGTCCTGGTTGATGGCATCTTGCTCAGCGAATAATCTTGATCCATACGAATTTTCAGGAGGCAGCAGGGAGCAGAGTGCCTTAGGGTCAGGACACAAAAAGTGTCCCTTTTCTCTGAGAAAGAGAACTCTGCCCCCCATTTCCTTGATGTCAGTTTGGAGGAGGGTTTTGGCCCTGCAAGGGCAGCCAGGGTCCTTGTCGGTGGCAGCTTGGGTCTTTGAGGAATTTTAATCCATGCGGAATTTGAAGAGGCGGCATCCGGGAGCACAGTGCCTTCAGGCCGGGACACAAAAGTGTCCCTTTTCTCTGAGAAAGAGAACTCTGCCCCCCACTTTCTTGATGTCAGTTTGGAGGAGGGTTTTGGCCCTGCAAGGGCAGCCAGGGTCCTTGTGTGTGGCAGCTTGGGTCTGAGAGGAATCTTAATCCATGCGGAATTTCAGCATGCGGCTGTCAACTCCCAGATATGTGGCCTTCGATGCAAATAATGGCGCATTTCCAAGTGAAAGAACTCAGTCCCCAGATGCATGAATGCCAGTTTTTAGGAGGCTATTTAGCCTAAATTGCAGCCAGAGTTCTAGCTTGAATTGGGCAGCTTTTGGGTCTGGAAGGATTCTTGGATCCATGCGCCCAAAATTTTCAGGTGGCGTCCGGTGTTGCTCTTTTCCCCCCAGCCTGGAAAGAACTCCGAGATCATTTTAAGGCAGGAGGTAATATAAAAGGGATCTTTATTTTGAAGGTCTTCAGAGCAGTTATGGAGAAGGGTCCAAAAAGCCATGCCCCCAGGGGTGAGTACATATTTATAGCTTTTTAGAAATTAGCATAATTCAAGAGCACCAATAAGGAGAAGCATAGTGGCGATTCAATCCCTCAGGTCCAGCCCTTCCCTGGGTGCCCCCTTCTTTTTCATGAGCATGGTGCCTATGCTTACTGAAAATGTACCTCAGAGTTTGTTCTCGCCTTGTCCAGGAAGAACTGCGATAGGACAGGGCCTTGCAACCCCCTGGGGCTTGGAGCTCTGGAATTTGTTTTGTCTTTCTGCTTAGGGAAAGGCTATGGAAAGGTACTGGAAAAACTAGCTATTAATATAGTAGGCTACAGAGTCACAAAAATATGGGCAGAGAGTACAGAGAACATATAAAAGAAAAAAGGCAGAAACCAAACGGCATCATTCCCCCCTTTTTTAGAGACTAACAAGACTCTGTCTTGTCTAGTCTCTACTCTGCATTCAACCATACCTCTGGTTTATACAAACTGGCTATCCCACTAGTTGTTACACAGATGCTAATTATAACTACAGTTACTATGAACATTTCTTTTATCTAGGTTCAGTTTGGTAACCATGAAGTGAGTGTACTGAAGATATTCAAGGTTCAGTAAGCTCTTTTGAGAGTTACTTGGTGGAGAATTTGAGTTTGCTTTCAAATTTCAACCAAATTTCTAAAAAAATTTTTCATTCAGATTTGCATAAGAACAACAACTAGTGTTAATGATTTTGTGGCTAGTAGGAATTTAAGAGCTATTTTGTTTTGTCAACAGCCTTTAATATGATTAAACATTACATTTGGAATCACAGCTCCATGGGCACAGGCCCAATCTTTATCTTGGGGCAAAACTTACCAGGCCAGATTCTCAACTTTGACAAGTTGTCCTTATGAAGAGCTTTTGGATACATTTTGGACTAGAGTTACATGCAAATTTTAGGACCAAATTTGAATCACGGTTACCAACTGTACAGATAAGAGGTACAAAAGAACATTTTAAATCATATCATCTCAATTTGTATCAGTCTCTGTTTTCTGGCTGTCTATTGAGCAGACGTCTTCTTAACTCTGGAGCAGTGAATTCAAGGCTCTCTGCCAGCAGCTTTGGATTTGGTGAGGGTAGTCAGGACTTGGAATGACTCTTTTTACTTAGTTCGTAAGATTACTGTCCCTTCATTCAACATAGACTCAGTCTCTAGGCTTGAATAGTTGCTAGTCTTCCTTCCTTCTAGATGACTTTGCTCAGTTCTAGATCTTTCATTGATATAATCAGTTCAGCTTTGTGTGATGGTACATTTGATGGTAACACTTTTCTCATGGTTACCTGGTTCGTGGTTGTTACTGCATAACCTGTCTTTTGTTTGCCATCTCGCGTGAAGCTGCTCTCATCTGCATACAGCTCCCAGGCTGGCACATCTTTCAGGTCTGCTTCTGCTGGAATGGTCTTGCAAACAGTCGACTTAAATACATAATAGTTAGTGCTGGGAACAGACTAACTAGGATTGACAGCAAACGTTTTTCAGAATAACATTATCCAGTTCAGTAGCATGGCATATGTGGTCCATGTTTCAATGTTCACAGAACAAACTTACTGTGGGTTGCATGCAACTGTTGGATGTATCAATTCTTGGCTGCTGGTTGGATGCAGCATTTTTCAGTTGCTGACTGCCCTAGTTCTCCAGTTTCAGGATTATTTTACATAATAGTAAAGAGTCCTTGGTCTTTTTTACTCACAAGGATTCAGGAGAAGGTCTTTTACAAATTTAACTCAGTAAACCATTCTAAGATATTTGTTAACACAGGACTCTGCTTACTTATAGCATGGTTTAAGGGAGCCTAAAAACGGCTTCTTGTTCTTTGGGCTCGGTGTTTCCCTTTTGAGTGCTTACCAGCGCAGACAAAGAGCGCTCGCTGCCCTCGCACGGCCGGGGACGGGCGCGGCATGCGGGCACCCCCGCCCAGGGGCACCCCCGGCTCGCCCGCGCTCGGCCCGTGCTGCTGCTCACAGCGGCTCTCGGGTGGCCTTAAAACAAGCTCGTTACTGTGGAAAGTGCGATAGGGCCGTTCCTGCTCTTAGATCTCACATTCCCGGCCCGCGTCTGGGCCGGGTGGCGGGGGGCCCAGGAGCAGCGAGTGAGCCGGGCCGTGGCCGCGCAGCGGCGGCCCCGCCTCCGCCAGAGCAGGGCCGAAGCAGCGCAGCGGCAGCCCCGGTCCCGGTTCGCTTCCTGGGACCGCTCCCCCGCGCATCCCCCGGCCGTGACCAGGGCAATGGCGGGAATCACCTCCGCCCCTCTCAGAGCGGCTGGTGCCCCGCTTCTGTCACGGGGGAGTGACCGCCCTGCTCGCGGAGCCGTCCCGGAAGTCCGGGAGTCGCCCTTGCCTTAAAATCTTGGAAAAACTTTTTACAGATGGAACATAGAAAGTGGGGCTTCTCCCCCTTCCCTTACAATGGTGCGAACCGTAGCGTTTCTCGGCCGTTTCCACAAAACTTGCTGGAAGCGAGGATCCTCTCGCCTTCCACTAAGGAGCAGGGCTGGACACCCAGCCCTCCACAGACCTGTGGAGCGAGGATTTCCACTCCGCCTCCCACCCCAGGAGCAGGCTGGGCACCCAGCCGCTCCACACACCTGTAGGAAGTGGGAATCTCTCCCCAGCTTCCCACCAAGGAGCAGGCTGGGCACCCAGCCGCTTCACAAACCTGTAGGAAGTGGGAATCTCTCCCCAGCCTCCCACCAAGGAGCAGGCTGGACACCCAGCCGCTCCACAACCCTGTAGGAAGTGGGAATCTCTCCCCAGCCTCCCACCAAGGAGCAGGCTGGACACCCAGCCGCTCCACAAACCTGTAGGAAGGGGGGCCCATCCCCCACCTCCTACCAAGAAGCAGACCAGGCTTCCCCCGGCCGCTCCATGCCCAGATGTCTCCAGGCCAGCTTTCAATTCAAAACTAGCATGTGCTAAACATGAAATAAACTTTCGCACTGTGATTTGCTTTTCTCTACCAGTGAACAATCTCAGCCGAGATCACACACCTGCCTCCTCCCCACCAGCCGATCTCTGGGGCAGGTTGGAAAATCGGCAACAGGAAAATCTTGGAGAAATGATTTCAAAAGCAAATTTTCTCACCACCACGCCAGGTTGTCCTGGGATCGCTAACAATTACTGACTTAAAACAGATACACAATACATAAACAATACACACACATACAAACTACACACTACACAACGAAAAGAACCACCTTTATACTACCTCCTGTGGGATCTTGGAACCATGGTGTCTCGACCTCAGGCCCGTGGCAGGGAATTCTTTAGATTGCTGTCAGAAAGGAATTCCTTGCAGGATGTTTCGGTCCAGAGGAAGGGTACCAGGTTCTCGTGTCCCTTCTGGGTGTGCCAAATAACTGTTGCCTTTTCCCCCAGCCTGGAAAAGAAACTCGAATCATTTTAGCAAGGAGGTAATATAAAAGGGGATCTTTATTTTGAAGGTCTTCAGGAGCAGTTATGGAAAGGTGTCCATAAAAGCCCAGCCCCTCCAGGAGTGAGTACATATTTATAGCTTTTAGGAAATTAGCATAATTGATTAAGAGCACCAATAAGGAGAACAAGTGGCGTTTCAATTCCCCCTCAGGTCCAGCCCCTTCCCTGGAGCCCCCCTCTCAGCACTGGCTGCACTCTGCTTATGAAAATGTACCTCAGTGTTGTTCTCGGCCTTGGTTCCCAGGAAGAACTGAGATAGGACAGGGCCTTGCAACCCCCTGGGGCTTGGAGCTCTGGACTTTGTTTTGTCTTTCTGCTTAGGGCAAGGCTATGGAAAGGTACTGGAAAAACTAGCTATTAATATAGTAGGCTACAGAGCCACAAAAATATGGGCAGAGAGTACAGAGAACATATAAAAGAAAAAAGCCAGAAACCAAACGGCATCATTCCCCCCTTTTTTAGAGACTAACAAGACTCTGTCTTGTCTAGTCTCTACTCTGCATTCAACCATACCTCTGGTTTATACAACTGGCTATCCCACTAGTTGTTACACAGATGCTAATTATAACGACAGTTACTATGAACATTTCTTTTATCTAGGTTCAGTTTGGTAACCATGAAGTGAGTGTACTGAAGATATTCAAGGGTCAGTAAGCTCTTTTGAGAGTTACTTGGTGTAGAATTTGAGTTTGCTTTCAAATTTCAACCATAATTTTCTAAAAAATTTCATTCAATTGCATAAAGAACAACGAACTAGTTAATGATTTTGCTGCTAGAGGAATAAGACTATTTTTTTTTCAACCAGCCTTAATATATTAAACATTACCATTGGAATCACAGCTCCCATGGCACAGCTCCGAATCTTTATCTGGGGCAAAACCTTTACCATGCCAGATTCTCAAACTTTGACAAGTTGTCCTTATGAAGGCTTTTGGATTACATTTGGACTAAGAGTTACAATGCAATTTAGGGACCAAATTTGAATCACGGTACCAACTTACAGATAGAGGTACAAAAGAACAGTTTAAATCATATCATCTCAATTTGTATCAGTCTCTCTTTTCTGGCTGTCTATGGAGCAGACGTCTTCTTAACTCTGGAGCAGTGAATTCAAGGCTCTCTGCCAGCAGCTTTGGATTTTGTGAGGGTAGTCAGGACTTGGAATGACTCTTTTTACTTAGCTCGTTAGATTACTGTCCCTTCATTCAACATAGACTCAGTCTCTAGGCTTGAATAGTTGCTAGTCTTCCTTCCTTCTAGATGACTTTGCTCAGTTCTAGATCTTTCATTGATATAATCAGTTCAGCTTTTTGTGATGGTACATTTGATGGTAACACTTTTCTCATGGTTACCTGGTTCGTGGTTGTTCCTGCATAACCTGTCTTTTGTTTGCCATCTCGCATGAAGCTGCTCTCATCTGCATACAGCTCCCAGGCTGGCACATCTTTCAGGTCTGCTCTGCTGGAATAGGCTTCTTCCATGGTCTGCAAACAGTCAGACTTAAATACATTATCAGTTAGTGCTGGGAACAGACATACTAGGATTGACAGCAAACGTTTTCAGAATAACATTATCCAGTTTCAGTAGCATGGCATAGGGTCCATGTCTTCTATGTTCACAGAACAAACTTACAGTGGGTTGCATGCAACTGTTGGATGTATCAATTCTTGGCTGCTGGTTGGATGCAGCAATTTTCAGTTGCTGACTGCCCTAGTTCTCCAGTTTCAGGATTATTTTACATAATAGTAAAGAGTCCTTGGTCTTTTTTACTCACAAGGATACAGGAGAAGGTCTTTTACAAATTTAACTCAGTAAACCATTCTAAGATATTTGTTAACACAGGACTCTGCTTACTTATAGCATGGTTTAAGGGAGCCTAAAAACGGCTTCTTGTTCTTTGGGCTCGGTGTTTCCCTTTTGAGTGCTTACCAGAGCAGACAAAGAGCGCTCGCTGCCCTCGCACGGCCGGGGACGGGCGCGGCATGCGGGCACCCCCGCCCAGGGGCACCCCCGGCTCGCCCGCGCTCGGCCCGTGCTGCTGCTCACAGCGGCTCTCGGGTGTCCTTAAAACAAGCTCGTTACTGTGGAAAGTGCGATAGGGCCGTTCCTGCTCTTAGATCTCACACTCCCGGCCCGCTCTGGGCCGGTGCGGGCGGGGCCCAGGAGCAGCGAGTGAGCCGGGCCGTGGCCGCGCAGCGGCGGCCCCGCCTCCGCCAGAGCAGGGCCGAAGCAGCGCAGCGGCAGCCCCGGTCCCGGTTCGCTTCCTGGGACCGCTCCCCCGCGCATCCCCCGGCCGTGACCAGGGCAATGGCAGGAATCACCTCCGCCCCTCTCAGAGCGGCTGGTGCCCCGCTTCTGTCACGGGGGAGTGACCGCCCTGCTCGCGGAGCCGTCCCGGAAGTCCGGGAGTCGCCCTTGCCTTAAAATCTTGGAAAAACTTTTTACAGATGGAACATAGAAAGTGGGGGCTTCTCCCCCTTCCCTTACAATGGTGCGAACCGAGCTTTCTCGGCCGTTCCACAAAACTTGCTGGAAGCGAGGATCTCTCCCTCGCCTCCCACTAAGGAGCAGGCTGGACACCCAGCCTCTCCACCAACCTGGAGGAAGCGAGGATTTCTCACTCGCTCCCACCAAGGAGCAGGCTGGGCACCCAGCCGCTCCACAAACCTGTAGGAAGTGGGAATCTCTCCCCAGCCTCCACCAAGGAGCAGGCTGGACACCCAGCCGCTCCACAAACCTGTAGGAAGTGGGAATCTCTCCCCAGCCTCCCACCAAGGAGCAGGCTGGACACCCAGCCGCTCCACAAACCTGTAGGAAGTGGGAATCTCTCCACAGCCTCCCACCAAGGAGCAGGCTGGACACTCAGCCGCTCCACAAACCTGTAGGAAGCGGGGCCCATCCCCCACCTCCTACCAAGAAGCAGACCAGGCCTCCCCCGGCCGCTCCATGCCCAGATGTCTCCAGGCAGCTTTCAATTCAAAACTCGCATGTGCTAAACATGAAATAAACTTTCGCACTGTGATTTGCTTTTCTCTACCAGTGAACAATCTCAGCCGAGATCACACACCCGCCTCCTCCCCACCAGCCGATCTCTGGGCAGGTTGGAAAATCGGCAACAGGAAAAACTTGGAGAAATGATTTCAAAAGCAAATTTTCTCACCACCACGCCAGGTTGTCCTGGGATCGCTAACAATTACTGACTTTAAACAGATACACAATAAATAAACAATACACACACATACAAACTACACACTACACAACGAAAAGAACCACCTTTATACTACCTCCTGTGGGATCTTGGAACCATGGTGTCTCGACCTCAGGCCCGTGGCAGGGAATTCTTTAGATTGCTGTCAGAAAGGAATTCCTTGCAGGATGTTTTCGGTCCAGAGGAAGGGTACAGGTTCTCGTGTCCCTTCTGGGTGTGCCAAATAACTGTTGCCTTTTCCCCCAGCCTGGAAAAGAAACTCGAGATCATTTTAGCAAGGAGGTAATATAAAAGGGGATCTTTATTTTTGAAGGTCTTCAGGAGCAGTTATGGAAAGGTGTCCATAAAAGCCCAGCCCCTCCAGGGGTGAGTACATATTTATAGCTTTTAGGAAATTAGCATAATTGATTAAGAGCACCAATAAGGAGAACAAGTGGCGATTCAATTCCCCCTCAGGTCCAGCCCCTTCCCTGGAGCCCCCCTCTCAGCACTTGCTGCACTCTGCTTATGAAAATGTACCTCAGAGTTGTTCTCGGCCTTGGTTCCCAGGAAGAACTGAGATAGGACAGGGCCTTGCAACCCCCTGGGGCTTGGAGCTCTGGAATTTGTTTTGTCTTTCTGCTTAGGGAAGGCTATGGAAAGGTACTGGAAAAACTAGCTATTAATATAGTAGGCTACAGAGCCACAAAAATATGTGCAGAGAGTACAGAGAACATATAAAAGAAAAAAGGCAGAAACAAACGGCATCACCGGGAGCACAGTGCCTTAGGGCCGGGACACAAAAAGTGTCCCTTTTCTCTGAGAAAGAGAACTCTGCCCCCCAGTTTCTGTATGTCAGTTTGGAGGAGGGTTTTGGCCCTGCAAAGGCAGCCAGGGTCCTTGTCGGTGGCAGCTTGGGTCTGTGAGGGAT
>JAVTVJ010003662.1:0-17026 GCA_034509425.1 Eopsaltria australis
CCTCCAAACTGACATCAAGAAAGTGGGGGGCAGAGTTCTCTTTCTCAGAGAAAAGGGACACTTTTTGTGTCCCAGCCCTAAGGCACTGTGCTCCCGGACGCCACCTGAAATTCCGTATGGATCAAGATTACCGGCCGGCGCAAGCTGCCATCAACTAGAACTCTGGCTGCAATTGCAGGGCTAAATGCCTCCTAAAAACTGGCATGATGTATTTGGGAGACTGAGTTTTCTTTCACGTGGAAAAGTGCCATCATTTGTATCGAAGGCCCCATGTCTGGGAGTTGACAGCCCCATGCTGAAATTCCGCATAGATTAAGATTCCTCGCAGACCCAAGGTACCCACGACAAGGACCCTGTCTGCCCTTGCAGGGCCAAAACCCTCCTCCAAACTGACATCAAGAAACTGGGGGGCAGAGTTCTCTTTCTCAGAGAAAAGGAACATTTTTTGTGTCCCCTCCCGAAGGCACTGTGCTCCCGGATGCCTCCTGAAATTCAGCATGGATCAAGATCCCTCACAGAACCAAGCTGCCACTGACAAGGATACTGGCTGCCTTTGCAAGGCCAAAACCATCTTTCAAACTGACATCAAGAAACTGGGGGGCAGAGTTCTCTTTCTCAGAGAAAAGGGACACTTTTTGTGTCCCGGCCCTAAGGCACTGTTCTACCCGTTGCCATCTAAAATTCCGTATGGATCAGGATCATTCCCAGACCCAAGCTGCTATCAACTAGAACTCTGGCTGCAATTGTAGGGCTAAATGCCTCCTAAAAACTGGCATCGTTGATCTGGGAGACTGAGTTTTCTTTCACTTGGAAAAGTGCCATCATTTGTATCGTAGGCCCCATGTCACAGAATTGACAGCGCCTCTTCAAATCCGGCTTGGAGCAAAATTCCTCATAAAGCCAGCTGCCACTGACAAGGACCCACAGCTCCACTTGCAGGGCCAAAACCCTCCTCCAAACTGACATCAAGAAACTGGGGTGCAGAGTTCTGCTCTCAGAGAAAGGGACGCTTTTGTGTCCGGCCCTAAAACACTATGCTCCCTGCCGCCTGCGGGAAATTCTGGATGGATCCAGTATTCCTCATGAATTACAGCTGCCACCGACAAGGACCCTGGTTGCCTTGCAGGGCCAAAACCCTCCTCCAAACTGACATCAAGAAAGTGGGGGGCAGAGTTCTCTTTCTCAGAGAAAAGGGACACTTTTTGTGTCCCGGCCCGAAGGCACTGTGCTCCCGGATGGCTCCTGAAATTCCGCATGGATTAAGATTCCTCGCAGACCCAAGCTGCCACCGACAAGGACCCTGGCTGCCCTTGCAGGGCCAAAACCCTCCTCCAAACTGACATCCAGAAAGTGGGGGGCAGAGTTCTCTTTCTCAGAGTAAAGGGACACTTTTTGTATCCCGGCCCTAAAGCACTATTCTCCCGGACGCCACCTGAAATTCCGTATGGATCAAGATCCTTCCCAGACCCAAGCTGCCATCAACTAGAACTCTGGCTGCAATTGTAGGGCTAAATGCCTCCTAAAAACTGGCATCATGGATTTGGGAGACTGAGTTTTCTTTCACGTGGATAAGTGCCATCATTTGTATCGAAGGCCCCATGTCTGAGAATCAGCTGCCGCCTCTTCAAATTCCGCATGGAGCAAGATCCCGCACAGACCCAAGCTACCACCGTGAAGGACCCTGGCTGCCCTTGCAGGATAGAAACCCTCCTCAAACTGACATCAAAGAAACTGGGGGCAGAGTTCTCTTTCTCAGAGAAAGGGACACTTTTTGTGTCCTGGCCCTAAGGCACTCTGCTCCCTGCTGCCACCTGAAATGCCGCACGGATAAAGATCCTTCCCAGACCCAAGCTGACATAAACTAGAACGCTGGCTGCAATTGTAGGGCTAAATGCCTCCTAAAAACTGGCATCATGGATCTGGGGGACTGAGTTTTCTTTCACATAGAAAAGCGCCATTGTTTGTATCGAAGGCCACATATCTGGGAGTTGACAGCCGCATGCTGAAATTCCGCATGGATTCAGATTCCTCGCAGACCCAAGCTGCCACCGACAAGGACCCTGGCTGCCCTTGCAGGGCCAAAACCCTCCTCCAAACTGACATCAAGAAAGTGGGGGGCAGAGTTCTCTTTCTCAGAGGGGACACTTTTTGTGTGTCCGGCCTAAAACACTAATGCTCCCACCTGCCTGCTGAAAATTCATGGATCAAGATTCTCGCGAGACCCAAGCTGCCACCGACAAGGACCCTGGCTGCCCTTGCAGGACAAAGCCTCACTCAAACTGACATCAAGAAATTGGGGGCAGAGTTCTCTTTCTCAGAAAGGGACACTTTTGTATTCGGCCTAAGAGCACTTCAATGGCTCTCGGGCGCCACCTGGAATTCCAGGCGGATCAAGATCCTTCCCCCAGACCCAAGCTGCCGTCAAGTAGAACTCTGGCTGCAATTGCAGGGCTAAATGCCTCCTAAAAACTTGCATCATGGATTTGGGAGACTGAGTTTTCTTTCACGTGGATAAGTGCCATCATTTGTATCGTAGGCCCCATGTCTGGGAGTCGACAGCCGCCTCTTCAAATTCCGCATGGAGCAAGATCCATCACAGACCCAAGCTGTCACTGAGAAGAACCCTGGCTGCCCCTGCAGGGCCAAAACCCCTCTCAAGCCTGACATCAAGAAAGTGGGGGGCAGAGTTCTCTTTCTCAGAGAAAAGGGACACTTTTTGTATCCCGGCTCTAAAGCACTGTGCTCCCTGCTGCCAGCTGATATTCCGCATGGATCAAGATCCCTCACAGACCCAAGCTGCCACCGACAAGGACCCTGGCTGCCCTTGCAGGGCCAAAACCCTCCTCCAAACTGACATCAAGAAAGTGGGGGGCAGAGTTCCCTTTCTCCGAGAAAAGGGACACTTTTTGTGTCCCAGCCCTAAGGCACTCTGCTCCCGGACGCCACCTGAAATTCCGTATGGATCTAGATCCTTCCCAGACCCAAGCGGCCATCAACTAGAACTCTGGCTGCAATTGTAGGGCTAAATGCCTCCTAAAAACTGGCATCATGGATCTGGGGGACTGAGTTTTCTTTCACATGGAAAAGCGCCATTGTTTCTATCGAAGGCCACTTATCTGGGTGTTGACAGCCGCATGCTGAAATTCCGCATGGATTAAGATTCCTCGCAGACCCAAGCTGCCACCGAGAATGACCCTGGCTGCCCTTGCAGGGCCAAAACCCTCCTCCAAACTGACATCAAGAAACTGGGGGGCAGAGTTCTCTTTCTCAGAGAAAAGGGACACTTTTTGTGTCCCGGCCCTAAGGCACTGTGCTCCCTGCTGCCTCCTGAAATTACGTATGGATCAAGATTCCTCACAGACCCAAGCTGCCACCGACTAGGACTCTGGCTGCCTTGCAGGGTAAAACCCACCTCGAAATGACGTCCAGAGCTTTGGGGGCAGAGGTTCTCTTTCTCAGAAAAGGGGACACTTTTTGTGTCCCGGCCCTAAGGCACTGTGCTCCCTGCTGCCTCCTGAAATTCCGCATGGATCAAGATTCCTCGCAGACCCAAGCTGCCACCGACATGCACTCTGGCTTCCCTTGCAGGGCCAAAACCCTCCTCCAAACTGACATCACGAAAGTGGGGGGCAGAGTTCCCTTTCTCCGAGAAAAGGAACACTTTTTGTGTCCCAGCCCTAAGGCACTCTGCTCCCGGACGCCACCTGAAATTCCGTATGGATCAAGATTACTGGCTGATGCAAGCTGCCATCAACTAGAACTCTGGCTGCAATTGTAGGGCTAAATGCCTCCTAGAAACTGGCATCGTGGATCTGGGGACTGAGTTTTCTTTTCACGTGGATAAGTGCCATCATTTTGCATATTGAAGGCCCCATGTCACAGGAGTGCGACGGCTACCTCTTCAAATTCCATGGAGCAAGATCCATGCAGACCCAAGGCGCCACCAACAAGGGACCCTGGCTGCCCTTGCAGAGACCAAAAAAGCCTCCTCCAAACTGACATCAAGAAACTGGGGGCAGAGTTCTCTTTCTCTCAGAGAAAGGGACACTTTTTGTGTCCCGGCCGTAAAGGCACTATTCTCCCCTGCCGGCTGGGGAATTCCGCATGGATCCAAGATTCCTCTCGCAGGGCTAAAAGCTGCCACTGGGAGAAAGACCGCGGCTGCCCCCTGCTGGTAAAACCCTCCTCCAAACTGACATCAAGAAACTGGGGGGCAGAGTTCTCTTTCTCAGAGAAAAGGGACACTTTTTGTGTCCCGGCCCGAAGGCACTGTTAGCCCTGCTGCCTCCTGAAATTCCGCATGGATCGAGATTCCTCGCAGACCCAAGCTGCCACCGACAAGGACCCTGGCTGCCCTTGCAGGGCCAAAACCCTCCTCCAAACTGACATCAAGAAAGTGGGGGGCAGAGTTCTCTTTCTCAGAGAAAAGGGACACTTTTTGTGTCCCGGCCCTAAGACACTGTGCTCCCGGGCGCCACCTGAAATTCCGTATGGATCAAGATTACTGGCTGACGCAAGCTGCCATCAACTAGAGCTCTGGCTGCAATTGCAGGGCTAAATGCCTCCTAAAAACTGGCATGATGTATTTGGGAGACAGAGTTTTCTTTCACGCGGAAAAGTGCCATCATTTGTATCGAAGGCCGCATGTCTGGGAGTTGACAGCCCCATGCTGAAATTCCGCATAGATTAAGATTCCTCGGAGACCCAAGGTACCAACGACAAGGACCCTGTCTGCCCTTGCAGGGCCAAAACCCTCCTCCAAACTGACATCAAGAAACTGGGGGGCAGAGTTCTCTTTCTCAGAGAAAAGGAACATTTTTTGTGTCCCGGCCCGAAGGCACTGTGCTTCCGGATGCCTCCTGAAATTCAGCAAATTCAGCATGGATCAAGATCCCTCACAGACCCAAGCTGCCACTGACAAGGATACTGGCTGCCTTTGCAGGGCCAAAACCATCTTTCAAACTGACATCAAGAAACTGGGGGGCAGAGTTCTCTTTCTCAGAGAAAAGGGACACTTTTTGTGTCCCGGCCCTAAGGCACTGTTCTACCGGTTGCCATCTAAAATTCCGTATGGATCAGGATCATTCCCAGACCCAAGCTGCTATCAAATAGAACTCTGGCTGCAATTGTAGGGTTAAATGCCTCCTAAAAACTGGCATCGTTGATCTGGGAGACTGAGTTTTCTTTCACGTGGAAAAGTGCCATCATTTGTATCGTAGGCCCCATGTCTGGGAGTCGACAGCCGCCTCTTCAAAATCCGCTTGGAGCAAAATTCCTCGCAAAACCCAGCTGCCACTGACAAGGACCCTGGCTGCCCTTGCAGGGCCAAAACCCTCCTCCAAACTGACATCAAGAAACTGGGGTGCAGAGCTCTCTTTCTCAGAGAAAAGGGACACTTTTTGTGTCCCGGCCCTAAGACACTGTGCTCCCTGCTGCCTGCTGAAATTCTGGATGGATCAATATTCCTCGAATACCACAGCTGCCACCGACAAGGACCCTGGCTGCCCCTGCAGGGCCAAAACCCTCCTCCAAACTGACATCAAGAAACTGGGGGGCAGAGTTCTCTTTCTCAGAGAAAGGGACACTTTTTGTGTCCCGGCCCTAAGGCACTCTGCTCCCTGCTTCCTCCTGAGAATCGGTATGGATCAAGATTCCCAGACCCAAGCTGCCATCAACAGAACTCTGGCTGCAATTGTAGGGCTAAATGCCTCCTAAAAACTGGCATCATGGATTTGGGAGACTGAGTTTTCTTTCACGTGGAAATGTGCCATCATTTGTATCGTAGGCCCCATGTCTGGGAGTGCGACAGCCGCCTCTTCAAACGCATGGAGCAAGATCCATCGCAGACCCAAGCTACCACCGACAAGGACCCTGGCTGCCCTTGCAGGGCCAAAACCCTTCTCCAAAACTGACATCCAAGAAACTGGGGGGGCCAGAGTTCTCTTTCTCAGAGAAAAAGGGACACTTTTTGTGTCCCGGCCACCTAAAGACCCACTTTGCTCCCTCGCCTTGCCTGCTGAAATTCTGCATGGATCAAGATTCCTCGCAGACCCCAGCTAGCCACGGAAGAAGGACCCCTGGCTGCCTTTTGCAGCGCCAAAACCCTCCTTCCAAACTGACATCAAGAAACTGGGGGGCAGAGTTCTCTTTCTCAAGAAAAGGGACACTTTTTGGGTCCCGGCCCTAAGGCACTGTGCTCCCGGACGCCACCTGAAATTTTGTATGGATCAAGATTATTCGCTGACGCAAGCTGCCATCAACCAGGACTCTGGTTGCATTTGTAGGGCTAAAATCCTCCACCAAACCGACATCATGAATTTTGGGGCGAAGTTTTCTATCGTGTGGATAAGTGCCATCATTT
This sequence comes from Eopsaltria australis, assembly GCA_034509425.1. NCBI lineage: Eukaryota > Metazoa > Chordata > Aves > Passeriformes > Petroicidae > Eopsaltria > Eopsaltria australis. The sequence goes on from JAVTVJ010003662.1 coordinate 6,362, forward strand.
GTATCGTAGGCCCCATGTCTGGGAGTCGACAGCCGCCTCTAAAAATTCTGCATGGAGCAATATCCATCACAGACCCAAGCTGCCACCGACAAGGACCCTGGCGTCCCTTGCAGGGCCAAAACCCTCCTCCAAACTGACATCAAGAAACTGGGGGGCAGAGTTCTCTTTCTCAGAGAAAAGGGACACTTTTTGTGTCCCGGCCCGAAGGCACTGTTCTCCCGGACGCTACCTGAAATTCCATATGGATCAAGATCCTTCCCAGACCCAAGCTGCCGTCTACTAGAACTCTGGCTTCAAATTTAGGGCTAAATGCCTCCTAAAAACTGGCATCGTGGATCTGGGGGGGTGAGTTTTCTTTCACATGGAAAAGCCCCATTGTTTGTATCGAAGGCTTAATGTCTGGGAGTCGACAGCTGCCTCCAGAAATTCCGCATGGAGCAAGATCCATCACAGACCCAAGCTGCCACCGACAAGGACCCTGGCTGCCCTTGCAGGGCCAAAACCCTCCTCCAAACTGACATCAAGAAAGTGGGGGGCAGAGTTCTCTTTCTCAGAGAAAAGGGACACTTTTTGTGTCTTGGCCATAAGGCACTGTGTTCCCGGCTTCCTGCTGAAATTCCGCATAGATCAAGATTCCTTGCAGACCCAAGCTGCCACCGACAAGGACCCTGGCTGCCCTTGCAGGGCCAAAGCCCTCCTCCAAACTGACATCAAGAAAGTGGGGGGCAGAGTTCTCTTTCTCAGAGAAAAGGGACACTTTTTGTGTCCCGGCCCGAAGGCACTCTGCTCCCGGACGCCACCTGAAATTCCGTTTGAATCAAGATCCTTCACAGACCCAAGCTGCCATCAACTAGTACTCTGGCTGCAATTGTAGGGCAAAATGCCTCCTAAAAACTGGCATCATGGATTTGGGAGACTGAGTTTTCTTTCACGTGGATTAGTGCCATCATTTGTATCGTAGGCCGCATGTCTGGGAATCAACTGCCGTCTCTTCAAATTCCGCATGGAGCAAGATGCATCACAGACCCAAGCTGCCACCGAGAAGGACTCTGGCTGCCCTTGCAGGGCCAAAACCCTCCTCCAAACTGACATCAAGAAACTGGGGGGCAGAGTTCTCTTTCTCAGAGAAAAGGGACACATTTTGTGTCCTGGCCCTAAGGCACTCTGCTCCCAGACGCCACCTGAAAATCCGTATGGATCGAAATTATTTGCTGATGCAGGCTGCCATCAACCAGGACTCTGGTTGCATTTGTAGGGCTAAAATCCTCCACCAAACCGACATAATGAATTTCGGGCCTAAGTTTTCTTTCACCTAGATAAGTGCCATCATTTGAATCGTAGGCTGCCCTTGCAGGGCCAAAACCCTCCTCCAAACTGACATCAAGAAACTGGGGGGCAGAGTTCTCTTTCTCAGAGAAAAGGGACACTTTTTGTGTCCCGGTCGAAGGCACTCTGCTCCTGGACGCCACCTGAAATGCCGCACGGATCAAGATCCTTCCCAGACCCAAGCTGCCATCAACTAGTACTCTAGCTGCAATTGTAGGGCTAAATGCCTCCTAAAAACTGGCATCATGGATTTGGGTGACTGAGTTTTCTTTCACGTGGAAAAGTGCCATCATTTGTATCGTAGGCCCCATGTCTGGGAGTCGACAGCCGCCTCTTCAAATTCCGCATGGAGCAAGATCCCTCACAGACCCAAGCTGCCACCAACAAGGACCCTGGCTGCCCTTGCAGGGCCAAAACCCTCCTCCAAACTGACATCAAGAAGTGGGGGGCAGAGTTCTCTTTCTCAGAGAAAAGGGACACTTCTTGTATCCCGGCCCTAAGGCACTCTTCTCCCGCACGCCACCTGAAATTCCGTATGGATCAAAATTGTTCGCTGACGCAAGCTGCCATCAACCAGAACTCTGGTTGCATTTGTAGGGCTAAAATCCTCCACCAAACCGACATCATGAATTTCGGGCCTAAGCTTTCTTTCAGGTGGATAAGTGCCATCATTTTAATCGTAGGCTTCCCTTACAGGGCCAAAACCCTCCTCCAAACTGACATCAAGAAACTGGGAGGCAGAGTTCTCTTTCTCAGAGAAAAGGGACTCTTTTTGTGTCCCGGCCCTAAGGCACTGGTCTCCCGGATGCCTCCTGATATTCCGCATGGATCAAGATCCGTCAGAGAACCAAGCTGCGACAGACAATGACCCTGGCTGCCTTTGCAGGGCCAAATCCCTCCTCCAAACTGACATCAAGAAAGTGGGGGGCAGAGTTCTCTTTCTCAGAGAAAAGGGACACATTTTGTTTCCCGGCCCTAAGGCACTGTTCTCCCGGACGCCACCTGAAATTCCGTATGGATCAAGATCTTTCCCAGACCCAAGCTGCCATCAACTAGAACTCTGGCTGCAATTGTAGGGCTAAATGCCTCCTAAAAACTGAAAACTGGCATCATGGATTTGGGAGACTGAGTTTTCTTTCACGTGGAAAAGTGCCATCATTTGTATCCGTAGGCCCCATGTCTGGGAGTCGACAGCTGCCTCTTCAAATTCCGCATGGAGCAAGATCCATCACAGACCCAAGCTGCCACCGAGAAGGACCCTGGCTTCCCTTGCATGGCCAAAACCCTCCTCCAAACTGACATCAAGAAAGTGGGGGGCAGAGTTCTCTTTCTCAGAGAACAGGGACACTTTTTGTGTCCTGGCCCTAAGGCACTGTGCTCCCGGACGCCACCTGAAATTCCGCATGGATCAAAATTTTTCGCTGACGCAAGCTGCCATCAACCAGGACTCTGGTTGCATTTGTAGGGCTAAAATCCTCCACCAAACCGACATCATGAATTTCGGGCCTAAGTTTTCTTTCAGGTGGATAAGTGCCATCATTTGTATCGTAGGCCCCATGTCTGGGAATCAACTGTCCGCCTCTTCAAATTCCGCATGGAGCAAGATCCCTCACAGACCCAAGCTGCCACCGACAAGGACCCTGGCTGCCCTTGCAGGGCCAAAACCCTCCTCCAAACTGACATCAAGAAAGTGGGGGGCAGAGTTCTCTTTCTCAGAGAAAAGGGACACTTTTTGTGTCCCGGCCCGAAGGCACTCTGCTCCCAGACGCCACCTGAAATGCCGAACGGATCAAGGTCCTTCCCAGACCCAAGCTGCCATCAACCAGAACTCTGGCTGCAATTGTAGGGCTAAATGACTCCTTAAAACTGGCATCATTGATTAGGGAGACTGAGTTTTCTTTCATGTGGATAAGAGCCATCATTTGTATCGAAGGCCCCATGCCTGGGAGTTGACAGCCCCATGCTGAAATTCCGCATGGATCATGATTCCTCGCAGACCCAAGCTACCACCGACAAGGACCCTGGCTGCCTTTGCAGGGCCAAAACCCTCCTCCAAGCAGACATCAAGAAAGTGGGGGGCAGAGTTCTCTTTCTCCGAGAAAAGGGACACTTTTTGTGTCCCAGCCCCAAGGCACTGTTCTCCCGGATGCCTCCTGAAAATCCATATGGATCAAGATCCTTCCCAGACACAAGCTGCCATCAACCAGAACTCTGGCTGCAATTGTAGGGCTAAATGCCTCCTAAAAACTGGCATCATGGATCTGGGAGACTGAGTTTTCTTTCACATGGAAAAGCGCCATTGTTTGTATTGAAGGCCCAAAATCCGGGAGTCCACAGCCGCCTCTTCAAATTCCGCATGGATCAAGATCCCTCACAGACCCAAGCTACCACTGACAAGGACCCTGGCTGCCCTTTGCAGGGCCAAAACCCTCCTCCAAACTGACATCAAGAAAGTGGGGGGCAGAGTTCTCTTTCTCAGAGAAAAGGGACACTTTTTGTGTCCCAGCCCTAAGGCACTCTGCTCCCGGACGCCACCTGAAATTCCGTATGGATCAAGATTAATGGCAGACGCAAGCTGCCATCAACAAGAACGCTGGCTGCAATTGCAGGGCTAAATGTCTCCTAAAAACTGGCATCATGGATTTGGGAGACTGAGTTTTCTTTCACGTGGATAAGTGGCATCATTTGTATCGAAGGCCCCATGCCTGGGAGTTGACAGCCCCATGCTGAAATTTCGCATGGATCAAGATTCCTCGCAGACCCAAGCTGCCACCGACAAGGACCCTGGCTGCCCTTGCAGGGCCAAAACCCTCCTCCAAACTGACATCAAGAAAGTGGGGGGCAGAGTTCTCTTTCTCAGAGAAAAGGAACATTTTTTGTATCCCGGCCCTAAGGCACTGTTCTCCCTGCGGCCTGCTGAAATTCCGCATGGATCAAGATTCTTCGTAGACCCAAGCTGCCACCGACAAGGACCCTGGCTGCCCTTGCAGGGCCAAAACCCTCCTCCAAACTGACATCAAGAAACTGGGGGGCAGAGTTCTCTTTCTCTGAAAAAGCGGACACTTTTTGTGTCCGGACTCGAAGGCACTGTGCTCCCGTATGACTTTTGAAAATCTGCATGGATTAAGATTCCTCGCAGACCCAAGCTGCCATCAACTAGAACTCTGGCTGCAATTGTAGGGCTAAATGCCTCCTAAAAACTGGCATCATGGATCTCGGGGACTGAGTTTTCTTTCACATGGAAAAGCGCCATCGTTTGTACCAGAGGCCCCATGTCTGGGAGTTGACACCGCATGCTGAAATTCCGCATGGATTAAGATTCCTCGCAGACCCAAGCTGCCACCAACAAGGACCCTGGCTTCCCTTGCAGGGCCAAAACCCTCCTCCAAACTGACATCAAGAAACTGGGGGGCAGAGTTCTCTTTCTCAGAGAAAAGGGACACTTCTTGTGTCCCGGCCCTAAGGGGGCCTGTGCTCCTGGACGCCACCTGAAATTCCGTATGGATCAAGATCCTTTCCAGACCCAAGCTGCCATCAACTAGAACTCTAGCTGCAATTGTAGGGCTAAATGACTCCTAAAAACTGGCCTCGTGGATCTGGGAGACTGAGTTTTCTTTCACGTGGAAAAGTGCCATCATTTGTATCGTAGGCCCATGTCTGGGAGTCGACAGCAGCCTCTTCAAATTCCACATGGAGGAAGATCCATCACAGACCCAAGCTGCCACCGACAAGGACCCTGGCTGCCCTTGCAGGGCCAAAACCCTCCTCCAAACTGACATCAAGAAACTGGGGGGCAGAGTTCTCTTTCTCAGGAAAAAGGGACACTTTTTGTATCCCGGCCCTAAGGCACTGTGCTCCCGGACGCCACCTGAAATTCCGCATGGATCAAGATCCTTCCCAGACCCAAGCTGCCATCAACTAGAACTCTGGCTGCAATTGCAGGGCTAAATGCCTCCTAAAAACTGGCATCGTGGATCTGGGAGACTGAGTTTTCTTTCACGTGGAAAAGTGCCATCATTTGTATCGTAGGCCCCATGTCTGGGAGTCGACAGCAGCCTCTTCAAATTGGGCATGGAGGAAGATCCATCACAGACCCAAGCTGCCGCTGAAGAGGACCCGGGCTGCCCTTGCAGGGCCAAAACCCTCCTCCAAACTGACATCAAGAAAGTGGGGGGCAGAGTTCTCTTTCTCAGAGAAAAGGGACACTTTTTGTGTCCCGGCCCTAAGGCACTGTGCTCCCGTATGCCTCCTGAAATTCCGTATGGATCAAGATCCCTCACAGACCCAAGCTGCCACCGACAAGGACCCTGGCTGCCCTTGCAGGGCCAAAACCCTCCTCCAAACTGACATCAAGAAAGTGGGGGGCAGAGTTCTCTTTCTCAGAGAAAAGGGACACTTTTTGTGTCCCGGCCCTAAGGCACTGTTCTCCCTGCTGCCTCCTGGAATTTCTCATGGATCAAGATTCCTCGCAGACCCAAGCTGCCACCGACAAGGACCCGGGCTGCCCTTGCAGGGCCAAAACCTTCCTCCAAACTGACATAAAAAAACTGGGGGGCAGAGTTCTCTTTCTCAGAGAAAAGGGACACTTTTTGTGTCCCGGCCCGAAGGCACTGTTCTCCCGGATGCCTCCCGAAAATCCATATGGATCAAGATCCTTCCCAGACCCAAGCTGCCATTAACTAGAACTCTGGCTGCAATTGTAGGGCTAAATGCCTCCTAAAAACTGGCATCATGGATCTGGGGTACTGAGTTTTCTTTCACATGGAAAAGCGCCATTGTTTGTATCGAAGGCCCCATTTCTGGGAGTCGACAGCCGCATGCTGAAATTCCGCATGGATTAAGATTCCTCACAGACTCAAGCTGCCACCGACAAGGACCCTGGCTGCCCTTGCAGGGTAAAACCCTCCCCAAACTGACATCAAGAAAGTGGGGGGCAGAGTTCTCTTTCTCAGAGAAAAGGGACACTTTTTGTGTCCCGGCCCTAAGGCACTGTTCTCCCTTCTGCCGGCTGAAATTCCGCATGGACCAAGATTCCTCGCAGACCCAAGCTGCCACCGACAAGGACCCTGGCTGCCCTTGCAGGGCCAAAACCCTTCTCTAAACTGACATCAAGAAAGTGGGGGGCAGAGTTCTCTTTCTCAGAGAAAAGGGACACATTTTGTGTCCCGGCCCGAAGGCACTGTGCTCCCGGACGCCACCTGTAATGCCGCAGGGATCAAGATCCTTCCCAGACCCAAGCTGCCATAACTAGAACTCTGGCTGCAATTGTAGGGCTAAATGCCTCCTAAAAAGTGGCATCATGGATCTGGGGGACTGAGTTTTCTTTACCATGGAAAAGCACCATTGTTTGTATCGAAGGCCACGTATCTGGGAGTTGACAGCCGCATGCTAAAATTCCGCATGGATTAAGATCCCTCGCAGACCCAAGCTACCACCGACAAGGACCCTGGCTGCCCTTGCAGGGCCAAAACCCTCCAAACTGACATCAAGAAAGTGGGGGGCAGAGTTCTCTTTCTCAGAGAAAAGGGACACTTTTGTGTCCCAGCCCTAAGGCACTGTGCTCCCGGACGCCACCTGAAATTCCGTATGGATCAAGATTACTGGCAGACGCAAGCTGCCGTCCACTAGAACGCTGGCTGCAGTTGCAGGGCTAAATGCCTCCAAAAAACTGGCATCATGGATTTGGGACTGAATTCTTTTCTTTTCACGTGAAAGTGCTTACTGATATCCCATGACCAGGAATTATTTTGACAGGACTGGGGCAGCATTCCAAAACATCCAGCTGCCACCGGCTAAGGACCCTTATTGCCTTTTGCAGGCCAAAACCCTCCTCCAACCGACATCAAGAAAGTGGGGGTAGAGTTCTCTTCTCAGAGAAAAAGGGACACTTTTGTTTTCTGGCCCTACACTGTGCGCCCCCGACGCCACCTTGTAACGCCGCACGGATCAAGATCCTTCCCAGACCCAAGCTGCCATCAACTAGAACTCTGGCTGCAAATTGTAGGGCCAAATGCCTCCTAAAAACCGGCATCATGGATTTGGGAGACTGAGTTTTCTTTCACGTGGATAAGTGCCATCATTTGTATCGTAGGCCCCATGTCTGGGAGTCGACAGCCGCCTCTTCAAATTCCGCATGGAGCAAGATCCATCACAGACCAAGCTACCACCGAGAAGGACCCTGGCTGCCCTTGCAGGGCCAAAACCCTCCTCCAAACTGACATCAAGAAAGTGGGGGGCAGAGTTCTCTTTCTCAGTGAAAAGGGACACTTTTTGTGTCCCGGCCCTAAGGCACTGTTCTCTCGGACTCCACCTGAGATTCCATATGGATCAAGATCCTTCCCAGACCCAAGCTGCCATCAACAAGAACTATGGCTGCAATTGTAGGGCTAAATGCCTCCTAAAAACTGGCATCCTGGATCCTAGAGACTGAGCTTTCTTTCACGTGGAAAAGTGCCATCATTTGTATCGTAGGCCCCATGTCTGGGAATCAACAGCCGCCTCGTCAAATTTCGCATGGTCAAGCATCCATCACTAGACCCAAGCTGCCAACGACAAGCCGACCCTGGCTTGCCCTTGCAGGCAAAACCCTCTCCAAACTGACATCAAGAAGTGGCGGGGCAGAGTTTCTTTTCTCAGAGAAAAAGGACACTTTTTGTATCCCGTCGCCCGGAAGGCAACTGTTCTCCCTGTCTGCCTTGCTGAAATTCCGCATTGGATCAAGATCCTCGCAGACCCAATACTGCCACGGACAAGGACCCTGGCTCCCTTGCAGGCGCCAAACCCTCCTCCAAACTGACATCAAGAAACTGGGGGGCAGAGTTCTCTTTCTCAGAGAAAAGGGACACTTTTTGTGTCCCACCCCTAAGGCACTCTGCTCCCGGACGCCACCTGAAATTCCGTATGGATCAAGATTCCTGGCTGACGCAAGCTGCCATCAACTAGAATTCTGGCTGCAATTGCAGGGCTAAATGCCTCCTAAAAACTGGCATCATGATTTGGGAGACGGAGTTTTCTTTCACGTGGAAAAGTGCCATCATTTGAATGGAAGGCCCCATGTCTGGGAGTTGACAGCCGCATGCTGAAATTCCGCATGGATTAAGATCACTCGCAGACCCAGGCTACCACCGACAAGGACCCTGGCTGCCTTTTGCAGGGCCCAAAAACCCTCCTCCAACTGGACAATCAAGAAATGTGGGGGGCAGAGTTCTCTTCTCAGAAGAAGAGGTACAATTTGTATCCGGCACTAAGGCACTGTTCTCCCTGCTGCCTGCTGAAATTTCCGCATGGATTCAAGATTTCCCTCGCAGACCCCCAGCTGCCACGACTTAGGACCCCTTGGCTGCCCTTGCAGGGGCCAAAACCCTCTCTCCAACTGACATCAAGAAAACTGGGGGGCCAGAGTTCTCTTTCTCAGAAAAAAGCGGACACTTTTTGTGGTCCCGGCCCTAAGGCACTGTGCTCTCCGACGCCACCTGAAATTCCGTATGCGATCAATCATTTACTGGCTGACGCAAGACCTGCCATCAACTAGAACTCTGGCTGCAATTGTAGGGCTAAATGCCTCCTAAAAACTGGCATCGTGTTTCTCGGAGACTGAGCTTTCTTTCACGTGGATAAGTGCCATCATTTGTATCGTAGGCCCCATATCTGGGAGTCGACAACCGCCTCTTCAAATTCCGCATGGAGCAAGATCCATCACAGAACCAAGATTCCACCCACAAGGACCCTGGCTGCCCCTGCAGGGCCAAAACCCTTCTCCAAACTGACATCAAGAAAGTGGGGGGCAGAGTTCTCTTTCTCACAGAAACGGGACACTTTTTGTATCCCGGCCCGAAGGCACTGTTCTCCCTGCTTCCTGCTGAAATTCCGTATGGATCAAGATTACTGGCAGACGCAAGCTGCCGTAAACTAGAACTCTGGCTGCAATTCTAGGGCTAAATACCTCCTAAAACCTCGCATCGTGGATTTGGGAGACTGAGTTTTCTTTCATGTGGAAAAGCGCCATCATTTGTATCGAAGGCCCCTTGTCTGTGAGTTGACAGCCCCATGCTGAAATTCCGCATGGATCAAGATTTCTCGCAGACCCAAGCTGCCACCGACAAGGACACTGGCTGCCCTTGCATGGCCAAAACCCTCCTCCAAACGGACATCAAGAAAGTGGGGGGCAGAGTTCTCTTTCTCAGAGAAAAGGGACACTTTTTGTGTCCCGGCCCTAAGGCACTGTGCTCCCCGACGCCACCAGAAATTCTGTATGGATCAAAATTATACGCTGACGCAAGCTGCCATCAACCAGGACTCTGGTGTCATTTGTAGGGCTAAAATCCTCCACCAACCCGACATGATGAATTTCGGGCCTAAGTTTTCTTTCACGTGGATAAGTGCCATCATTTGTATCGTAGGCCCCATGTCTGGAAGTCGACAGCCGCCTCTTCAATTCCGCATGGAGGAAGATCCAACACAGACCCAAGCTAAAACCGAGAAGGACCCTAGCTGCCCTTGCAGGGCCAAAACCCTCCTCCAAACTGACATCAAGAAAGTGGGGGGCAGAGTTCTCTTTCTCAGAGAAAAGGGACACTTTTTGTGTCCCGGCCCTAAGGCACTGTGCTCCCCGACGCCACCTGAGATGCCGCACAGATCAAGATCCTTCCCAGACCCAAGCTGCCATCAACCAGAACTCTAGTTGCAATTGTAGGGCTAAATGCCTCCTTAAAACTGGCATCATGGTTTTGGGAGACTGAGTTTTCTTTCACGTGGATAAGTGCCTTCATTTGTATCGTAGGCCCCATGTCTGCGAATCAACTGCCGCCTCTTCAAATTCCGCATGGAGCATGATCTCACACAGACCCAAGCTGCCACCGACAAGGACCCTGGCTGCCCTTGCAGGGCCAAAACCCTCCTCCAAACTGACATCAAGAAACTGGGGGGCAGAGTTCTCTTTCTCAGAGGAAAGGGACATTTTTTGTGTCCCGGCTCTAAGGCACTGTCCTCCCGGATGCCTCCTGAAAATCCGTATGGATCAAGATCCTTCCCAGACCCAAGCTGCCATCAACTAGAACTCTGGCTGCAATTGTAGGGCTTAATGCCTCCTAAAAACTGGCATCGTGGATCTCGGAGACTGAGCTTTATTTCATATGGAAAAGTGCCATCATTTGTATCGTAGGTCCCATGTCTGGGAGTCGACTTCCGCCTCTTCAAATTCCGCATGGAGCAAGATCCCTCACAGACCCAAGCTGCCACCGACAAGGACCCTGGCTGCCCTTGCAGGGCCAAAACCCTCCTCCAAACTGACATCAAGAAAGTGGGGGGCAGAGTTCTCTTTCTCAGGAGAAAGGGACACTT
>JAVTVJ010003663.1:0-11162 GCA_034509425.1 Eopsaltria australis
AGGCAGCAGCCAAATAGGAGATTTGGACACACTTAGGAAGGGTCCTCTCAATTTCTTGTATCAGTTGGTGTTTGCAGTGATCACTGTGCAATTTTTGAGTGAATTCTGTGACGATACCTGTATAGCTGCCTGTGCAGGTGAAATTAGGTGACTGTTTAACTCATCAATGGACAGTACTTAGTGAATAAAGCTGTAATATCTTGTAAACAGGGGTGGAGGCCACATGTACAATAGGCAGACAGTGCAGCTTCCTTATTAAACTTGGGGGTGGGTGAACAGACCAGTATGTGGAGCTTCTGTTGCTCCCAGGAGCTGAGGGAAGGGTGAAGAGTTACTCAGCTCTCTTCCTGCACATCCTGTATCTCAACAGACTTAACAGATTCATATTTTTTTTCACTGGCTATTTGTATGGTATCACCCTATGGCTCTAGTGCAGGTGCTCAGCCTGCTACTGGCAGGTTTCAGATTTGGGTCTGAATTTTCCCAACATTCACAATTCCAGGACTTTACTTTGGACTAATGTCTAGTATTAGACTAACTCATTTATTAAATTGTATGACTTGGATACTGTTGTCAATACGGGTATCAAGAATGTAGTCCTCCAGGCACTGAAAGAAACTGATGGTCTGGCAGAACATGTGTCATTCAGAAAATCCAGTGCAGAGGGAGGTGAACTTCATGACTTTGCTTCTGAGTGTTTTCTTTCATCTATATCACTGCTGTTTTGTGCAGGATTCTTCAGAAGAAGCATCACAAAAAATGCAGTATACAAGTGTAAAAATGGAGGCAACTGTGAGATGGACATGTACATGAGGAGGAAATGCCAGGAGTGCCGTCTAAGGAAATGCAAGCAGATGGGCATGTTGGCTGAATGTATGTATACAGGTATTTGCATCATCTAGTCAGAGTGTGCATTAAATACTGTATTTGCTTGAGTGGTCTGGTTTTAATAATAAAGTTATAAAAGATGTCATTTGGCAGATGGAAGGTGTATGAAAGAAGATGCCGTGCCTGTGCATCAAACCTTGTTGAAAGAAAAATCCACTTTCAAGCAATGAGATTTCATTGGTGATCAGGGATACGAGGGCATAGGAGCTGAGCAAATGGTGAAGGAAGGTCTGTCCTGCACTGGATGACAGCTGTTAGTCTGCTTGAGTGGGAAGAAGAAGCAGTCAGGGGAAGTGGGTCTATGGGAGCCTCCCCAGGAGTGAGGGGTTTGCAGTGTTGTGGAAGCCAGAGCAGGAAAGTCCTGGCACTTTCCTTTCCTACTCTTTCTGGGGCTCCCCCTGTCAAGTTCTTGCTAGCCAAGTCCAAGTTTTGGCACATACACAATGCCATTTTCAAGAAAAGAGGAGGAGTGTTCCCAGCAGGAAGTCTCTGTGGGCTTGCCAAGTGTATGTTCCCAGACCTTACCCAGCAATCAGGCAAAGCCTGGTAAGGGCTAGCCCTTTTTTATAGTCTCATTAGCTTTTCTCATGGTGCTATAGATTTTCCTGCCTTGCATATAGGCACATAGGTAGAACTCATAGACACATAGATCTCCAGAAATTAACCCGATGGATTTTAATAATGTTTCATATTAAAACAAATATTCTATTCAGACTGACAGTTTATAAACTTTATTGAGCTTCAAACTGGATAACTTAGAACAACGAGGATATTGGAGTGCAACTTTGAACATGTTTAAAGCTCCTCTTTGAATTATTGCATATTTTTGTAAGCTTGCTCCTGAAAGCACTCTGTAAATATCTGCTCTTTTGCCTTCCATGAATAGGACTACAATTTATTTTTCTTGATGGCTCCAGTCACTTTAGCATACACGTATGTGTGAAACCAATTTAGGTTCATACAGGAAATTAATCTACGTGGAATTTTTAATATATTTCTATCCTTCAATCTGATCAGAAGATGCTAATAGTAACTGTTGGTTATATGAGAAACAATAAGCTCCATCAATATTTCAAAGGTGTTGCCAGCATAATGTAATTAATCTTTCATTCAGCAAATTGAACAGGCTGCAAAGATCCTGAGATAGGACATATTCTTGTGCAATACATAAATATATGAGCAGACCTCACTCTGATGGAAGAACTCAATGCGTCCTGCATTGTCAGAGAAAAATAACTCCCCCGTGGAGCTCACCCCTGATCCATTGCTTCAAAATTTTGAGGATTCAAAATAGCTTGAGTCACTCAGAGCAGCAAAACAACCCACTGCTGAAAAAAAAACAAGTCAGCCTAAGTAATACTGACTGGGGCCACATTAAACTTTTATACCGACCTATCATTTTCACAAGCTGGCATACGGGAAATAAAAGCCAGTGGGTACTGCTGCCATTTCACTCTCTCTCTGCAATGGAAACACGGTGTATCTTGTGTTGCTCATGACTTAACCATAAGTGTGCTCTAATGCACTGCAATGAGGATGTTTGGCAAGGCACCATTTAATGGCTTTAAAGTAGGAGTGTGTCATATAATTGCTTTTAGTTCAAGGCAATCTAGGACAGTAAAACATGAAACTTCTAGTAGTACAGGGCATTTATTTGAAAAAAATATGACTAGGAAATAAAAGGTTACCTTGAACTTTGTTTCACTTACTTTGTAGGATTGTAATTGCAAGCTCTGTGGATTCTTTTTTCCTTCTGAACAAGGAGCTAAAGTATTTTAAACATTTATGGCACAGCTACTCAACGATCTTTCTCCTGACCTTTATGTGCAAACTACAGACAGACCAAAATTACTGCCCATCAATTTCAGTCATTTGCTGTCATTTGGATCTAAACTGCAAGTTTCTTGGGTGAAATGTCTACCATGGGAAAATCCAGGTTCTGCTACTCTTCCTGAAATTTAATACCCATTGAAACCTAGCTTTCTCTGAGCTAAAAATGAAGTCTTGTCTCACACGCAAGTTTTTCAGATTACTTAAATGGAGCCAGAATAAGATATCAAGGTAATACTTAGTAGCAGGAAGCATGAGAAAACTCTGTCTTAATGCTTAAGGCAAATGTAAAGCAAATTTTCTGTAGGAAGGCAATAGACCAGATCCTAAGCTGGTGGAAAAAAAGCACAAGCCCATTAACAGCACCAAAGGATGCACTGAATAATTTAGAAAAAGAAATCTATGGTGCTGTGTGGCACCACAAATTACATGGCTCAATACCAATTATTATTTCCATCACTCCTATTCCCTCCTTTCAAGGTATTCTTTGCAGGTCTTATTTTAATCATGTAAATTTCCTCTTCTCTCAGCAGTTCAGGTAGGTCATTTTATATAGGGCTTAAACAGGAAATTAAAAACATTCACAACGAGATTCGCCGGTTTCATGATATCTTCCTCCACATCATATATTCACTGAATGAGCCTCTTTTCCTGCTCTGCATTTTTAAAAGTGAAGAATGGGAGGAATACTTGAATGAAGGAAAGATAGAGAGAGAGAAAGAAAGAGAAAGAGAGAGAGAGAGAGAAAGAAAGAAAGTCCTGTGCTGATAGCTTTGTTTTTAGATGAATTCTTAGGTGTTTACTTTTTCATTTGTGATTTCTGACTGTCTTCCACAGATTGTTTAGGGTACCTATTATTCCTTTATTTTGTTAGCACAAGAAAATTGATAGTTTTTATGACATCCACACAAGGATGCTTCCTGGTTCAAGGTACTGAATTGTAGTCTAGAACAAAAAAACTAAACAAAAATCCCAAACCACAAATCCAAAAATCCTTTTATTAGGGCAAGTGAAACTCTATAATAAAACCAGGGCTCTATGCACTCCTCTAATAGAATGAAAAGCAAAATAACAAGACCAGCTGGGTAAGTTCTTAAATAAATACATTTTAAAGGTACATTTGCCAGTCTGAGTTACTTCTGAGTCTACGTTTTCAGCTGTTGGTCTACCCGTGTAGTGATGCTGTAATGGCTAAAGCCCTGGAGTCCCCTCTTCTGTGTGGGCTTTCTTTCCAAAGATTCTGCATGACAGACCTAGTATTGCTTAAAGATTATTGAAAATATCCAACGCCCTTTGTGTAAGAACAGCTGCAACTCGATTACTGTTTTGGATTAGAGCAAAAGAGCATTATTTTGATGACAGTCTTCCAGTTCTTCCTATTTGTTGCACTTTGGTTCAGGTCTTGGAGCATAGGAAAGGTTTTTCTCTTGTATAAAACTGAACCAAAGGCACAATCCAGCATACTCCCATCACTAATGGGCTTTTTGCCTGTAAGATTAGAGCTGGTTCAAAGCAAGACCCCTGAGATGCTCAGTGTGTGGATTCTGGGTCAGCAGAACCAACATTTTTGTTCTGCAGATAATCTCCATGTGGGCTAGACTCTCATAGTGTATGTACCTAGCTTGTCTCAGCAGACTCACATCCAAAGATAATGAGGCGTTCAGGAGATGATCTGCACAGGTAAGTGGGGTTGTTGGTGTAAAGGGCATTTATGGGCATGTTTATGTACTTCTTCAGTGCCTCAGGCATATATAAATCTAATTGCTTTGTGTTGCATTATGTGTCCTAGGTCTCTTAACAGAGATACAGTGCAAGTCAAAAAGGCTACGGAAAAATGTGAAGCAGCCTCCAGATCAGACAGTCAATGAAGACAACAAAGGCCATGATGTGAAACAAGTAACTTCTACAACTAAAATATATAGGGTTAGAGAATTCTTGTAATAGTTCTTACAGTACAGGTGACCTTTTTGCTAAACGCATCTAGTACAGTAAATAAAGAGTATTGAAAACTCTCTGAAGCTACCTGTATTAATTAAAACTTTATTTTCCACCAAGTCAAGGAATTATCTTGAGTGTAGAAATAGTTATGATATTTTTAGTCACTCTGTAAAGCATCTATAAGATCCATGCAGTATTTTTTCTGTGGCACATATGTCAGGCATATATCACATACAGTGAGGTGTGATATTAAAACTTGAACATACCTAGGTATTTGCTAAATATTTTCTTATTTCTGATAATTAACCACACAAACCTATGCAGTTTAAAAACATTATACACCTCTCTTCAGTACACTTCTGTAAAAACCTCAGTGACAAGCAAATCTCTTATCTCCTTGGTCTCCAAATGGTGAAAAATAGATGTATAGCTTTTGCCTAAAGCAAGAGATGTTACATCATTACTATGAATGCATTTCATGATGGGCTTTTTTTTTTTTCCAATATAGGAGAAGGTAGAATTTACCCCAGAACAGCAGAAACTTCTTGATTATATTATGGATTCATACAGCAAACAACAAATACCACAGGAGGTGTCAAAAAAACTAGTAAGTATATTGACAAATTCATTTTTGAAATACTGATAATGAAACTGAGGATTACAAGGCAAAAAATATTTGTAGTCAGCATAAGTAGGTGTAGTAAGTAGAGCAAACTATGGGCTTACACTTAAAGTATGCTGAAAGTGGGGCAGAATCTCTCCCATTCAGTCAACAGTTAGATCACATCTTTATCAAACTTAAATGTTAAGAAAAAGCTTTCAACTCTAGAATAAGACTTTTATGATCAAATCTAACCTTTGCTGATGGGAGCTTTTTTTTTTCCATTGTCAATATCAGCAGTGATTTGATTTTGACTTGCTGTCAAGCTTCCTTTCTGTAAAAACATCAGCCTGGAAGCTTGAAAATATTTTCTAGAGTAAAAGACACTGTCTACTTCTTATGTTACCTTCCAAAATACTTGGTTTTGAGAACATTGGAGACAAATTACAGTGTTTGGTGGAACTCTTGCCTGGTCCAGTCTAATAGTTCTTCTGTTTTATGCTCTTAAATATGAAGTGTCAGTGAAAATGAACAGATTTTGTTTGGTTTCATTTTTAACAGTTGAACGAGGAATTCAGCGCTGAAGGAAATTTTCTGATTTTAACAGAAATGGCTACCAGTCATGTTCAGGTTCTTGTGGAATTCACGAAAAAACTACCAGGTATATCCAGTGTGTTGGGGAAAATTTTGTTATTGCAATGCTTACATGCCTTTCTGTTGCCTTTTGTCAACTGTTGTGTATATTTCGAAGACTATTTAAAAATGCCTGATCCTTCTACACATTGTTTAGATACTGTATAAAGAAAAGGTGCTTTGTGCTCAGAAGAATAATAGGCTGAACAATCCAAACTCTGCTACTCCAAGATGTGGCACCCTTTAGCTATTAACAAACATAATGCTCAGAGAAGGGATTGTGTCTGTAGAGAGATTTTATTTTTATATATTGCTACAATGCCAAATAGTATGCCTCTAAATTACCACTAACACTTTCTAGACTCTACTTCATGCCCTTTGCTGCCTTTCTAGCAATGCCTCTAGGTTATAACATCCACTGAATTGTGAGTCCCACACAAGAACTTTCTCTAGTTGGTGGCACCAATATTTATGGTCCTTGTATAGTGTGTTATGGATAAGTGCTGAAAATCTGAGTTTATTAGGTTTTTTTAACTCTCAAGTTCATGTTACCTCAAGACTGAACACTGGGCATATGGTAGAGGTCCCCTTTAATTAAGGAAGGTGCATTGTAACACTGAAAGCAGCATGGCAGGGGAAAAGGCATGTAGAGAACTCGGGTGGAAACACGACAGAAGATATTATGGAGCAGCATCATCAGGCTAGACAAAATTCTCACTATTGGTTGTGCTACATCACACTTTGCTTATCCTCTAAAAGTACCATGAACACTGAAACGTGTGTAATCCTGATAAACTTTGGGGAGGTTCAAATTGGTGTCACTTTCTGAAGTCCACGTTTCAATGTCTGCAGCACTTGGCAACCCTACTGACACCAACATCGAGGTTATGCAGGTGTGGCATCTCACGTGCAAGAATTTCAGGACAGAAAGAAGAGGGAACTTTTACTTTTGCAGCCTGACTTGTCTCTAATGTCTCCTCAGGCTTCCAAACCCTTGATCATGAAGACCAGATTGCTTTGCTGAAGGGCTCAGCAGTAGAAGCCATGTTCCTCCGTTCAGCTGAGATCTTCAGCAGGAAACTTCCCACGGGACACACTGTCCTTTTAGAAGAAAGAATTCGCAATAGTGGTAGGTATCTTGTTTAATGAGGCACAACCAAACCACACCATTGCACTTCCATGTCAGTATTTAGCCCTTGGAAAGCTAGTGAGACTGTTTAGTAGCATTGAGACAGTTTTATCTGGATGTTGTTCTTTATGTTTACTAGAACAAATCTAACTCAGCCTTGAGTCTAAAGTTCATAAGATAAAGGTTTCTTTACAAGTACATTGCAAGTATTATGAATAATGCTACATCAAATAAACCTAGTGCATGTCTCCAATGATAAGCATGAAAGAATGATGAAGAAGAAACATTATAATTTCAAATTGTTCACATAAAGTGTTGGTAATTATGCTTTCAAAGGCAATCCCTATAAGAAGAAAAGAAAAAAGATTTTAGGATGTTATCAGAGATGACTGAAGGCAAGCACCTAGTCTTAGGGTTGTTCTGGTAAAATTGAATCACACTGCACATAGTGCATAGAAGAACTATAAATACAGCATGTTCTGGGTATGTTTTTTGCTTCTTAAGGTCCAGCAAAAGCTCAGTGACTCTGATAAGTTCCACTGGTTCTAGACATAAATCGTAATAATTATGAAAAGCCAAATGAGGCCAGATATTGTTTGTTCCTTAGAGCAGGTGAAGTTGTGTTTTGCATTATTATGAATTCTTCATGCTCCACCAATGCAACACTGAATGTTTTGCCTTTTTCTGTATTGACCAGGAAGCTTTATCCAACCCTCAGATATCTGTCACTGAAAATTCAAATGGATCGATAATTCTGAAACAGAAAGTCAGTCTATAGATTCTGGCTTCTGACTTTCCTTTTTAAGGCTCAGAAGGAGAAGAGACAGAAGAACATGTAACCTCAATATTAGTCATGGAAATGGGCTTAAAAAAACTCAGTTCAGAAAGTATTACTGATGTAAGCAAAATTAAGCCAATACTTACATATTTGATTCACTGAAAAGGAGTCAGAAAACTTGAGAATAATTCACTAGCTGAATGTATATATTTATTTTGGCTTAGAACACTTATTTATAATTAGTAGTTTTTCATATTCCTTTCATTTTGTTTAATTATAAGAGGGTACTGTTTGATCAACTGGAAACAGTGACTTCCAGAGTGATATGAATAGCTTCTGGTCCAGGTTCTGCAGGCAGAGAAGTATGCCAAGAAGGCCAGATATGTTTCCTGGAAACTGTAATGAGTTGTCACAGATCCAAATGTCTTCATTAAGAGATTTTTTTTTTTTTTTACTGGATTATAACCCACATTTTTGATAAAAATAGGTTTTAGAGAAATTAATCCATATGGCAACATGATTACTGAAAGCTTCTCTCCTCTAATTGGTACAGTGAGTATCAAGCTTCTTTATTCAGGGTATCAACTGTTCATTAAAAAAACCCAGAAGCAAGAAATACTTTAATCCAGAACATTGCAGAAGCCAGTATGTCATGCCAATAATTTTTCCTTAGTCATAATTGTAAAATATCCTGTTAATTCTCTGCAACTATTGAATCCAGATGAGATGCAATATTATTTTTTGCAAGTTTGTACTTGACTCCGTGATAACACAGCTGACTGGAATATTACATTGTATCCTGCCTTAGTATTATTTACCTGTTGTTATGATCTAATTATTAAAGTTCTTTAGAGATACCTCTGCCCGAACAAGCGAGACCATATGCCAATCAATAGTATGGGTTTTATTTAATAGTAAATATGAGAGAGAGAGAGAGAAGAAGAGAAAAGAGAGAGCAGGGAGAAATAAGAAAGAGAGAGAGAGAAGAAAAGAGAGAAAAGAGAGAGTAGGGAGAAAGATGGGGGGGACAGAGAGGGACAGGGACAAAAAGGTATCACCACTCCGTGGGTCCCATTGGTGTTCTGATGTCCTCTTCTCGGTGGTGGAAGTCCCCCCAAAAGCACAGAATGCCATGGGTTAATATACACTCAGGCCAGGTGGAAATGTCCAGGCATGTCCCCCCGGGGGAGGGGGCAGCCTCTAGTAGCAGACTCTGCTTGCATCATGTGCACTCTTGTGGTGCAAGGCGTCTGGGGAGCACTTTGGGGGGTTTGTGATAGATTGTGACTCCCCCTCAGCTGCCTCTCACGTGAGAGTCCTGTGGATGTGGCTTGTGGGGTTGGAGGTTTCACAGCTGGGCCAGTTTGTGTACTGGAGGATGCGTGTGTATTGCCTCTGATCAGAGGTTACGCCATCCTCCTTCCCCTTTCAGCTGGGGGCTAAGGCTGTGTAAACGTGGCTTCTGTGAGCTGTGCTTTGCCCCCCACCCCAAACTCAGCCAGAAATGATTCTCAGTACAGCTGGTGGCCTCAGGCTCTGCGGATGCATTCCTTTCCCTCAGACTGAGATGATTGAACAATAGGCTTTTCCCTTTATCTAATCTCAGCAGTTTCGCTCAGTCCAAAGTCCCAGTCAAGTATCTTCAGGGAAGCTTCTCTGATCAAAACTTTATATCAATGTTTGAGGCATAAACTATTTTCAGTCTCTGACACCTGTCATGTCACAGATTTTAAAAATAGCATTTTGTGAAGAACAGAATTTCAAGACAAGTAACAATTCCAAATGTATTGTTTATTCCAAAGGAAGATTTTTTTTCTGTGGGGACAAAACCTCTAAGGTAAATTAAAAGCAAATTCTTAGACTAAAAAGCTGGGGTGAATCATTTCCAAGAAATAAAACACAGTAACTTTTAAAATATGTATGCCTGTATAAATATAAATGTGTGTCTTCTTGCTCTTGGAAGAGGCTTTCTAAGACATCTTCCCTCAAGCCAGGATCAAGTTGAAGACATAAGAGGAAATACTGATGTTAGAACTTCCCCCTCTGTGTATTACAGGAGGAGAATGTATTATCCAGCTTACTGCTGCTGACTGCATTCTTTCCTTCTCTTAATAGCCAGAATACAGAATAAAATAACCTTTGCCATATATTTTATTTCTCTACTTTGTGCACATTCAAGCCTACTTTAAAAGATTTTCCTTTGCTACATTTAATGAGGCTGTGACAATAAATAACCAAAGCAGCTTGTAAATCTTTGCATTTGTAGTTTAATTACAGTTACTGGACCTATTTAACTTTTTAATAAATAAAATGTAGAAATAGTTTTCAAATATTTACTACGGAAATAGCTTATTTTTGTGGTTTAAATCCTCATTATTTTCATGTATCCAAGTTTAAACAAAATGAAATAAAGGCATCCAAATTCTTCTGTTATCATTGTTTAGACATATAGCTTTCAATGTTATTCCAATAATATGTAATATAAATTATAGTAAAATAAAAAATTACAAATATTAAATATTAAAAATATTAAATATTATGCAGTACACACCCCCACATGTCATAGGACTGAACACCAAGGACTCTAAGTTTCATAGTAGCCTGTAGCAAATGTGACATTGGAGTAGAAATGTAAGCAGTCTTTTCCAGTCTTAATCAGTAAGGACAAAAGCTACTAAAAGCTGCAGCTGCCCATTATCATGTTATAGACTGGTCGAAGAAATAAGAATGGCCAGATGAGAATAACCCCCTCTTTTTCCATACACCTCGTTGGAAAATAAACAAATAAACACACAAACAAAAAAGTCTAATTGCAGCAAAATGAAACCTAAAGACAGCAGAGAGCATCAGAAGAAATTCAGTGATGGCTTAGTGGGAGTTTAAAAATCAAGTTTATAGGTAATAAATGAAAAAACAGCATCGGGATTATTTATGGCTTGTAGTGAGGTCCTAAACATTGTCATGCCAGCAGCCATAAATTATTGCTGTTAGTCAGAATTTCTGTCTGTATATTTTTAGATACAGACTAATGCCTGAATATCACATAAGTTCTATTGTCAAGCTTTGATGCCTGTATCCATAAAATCAGGGAGGATGGTGGTGATCCTGCCTAAAAGTCACAAGCTGTCCAGACTTCTGTCACCCGCCACCATGTCCACTTTGAAGCTGCTCTCATCTATCAATATTTATGTCTTCTCCAGTCAGACTGTATGGAATATTGGGGTTTTTTTTCTGATAAAGAAGTCAGAGATCCGGTGGTGATGACCTTTGAGCATTATCAGCATTCATTTTCATTCTCATGCTGATGAGGTGTATTTTTATTTCTCAGCTTGTGCGTATTGCTCAAGTCCTGCTGCACCTCAGAG
>JAVTVJ010003664.1:0-16231 GCA_034509425.1 Eopsaltria australis
GTCCCTTCAGGCAGAGCAGGGATCTCTGAGAGCTGAGCTGTCCTCTGTGTCTGCCAGGGCCTGAGTGTCCTTGGGGACAGGAATGCTCACAGTGGTCTCCAGGCTCCTGGTTCCTACCATGGCTTTGAGGTACTGCTGGAGAATAGGGGCCAGTGTCTCCCCTTCTCTGCTTCCCCTTTGTCTTCAGGATGGGGCAGCTCCCACCTGTGTCAGTGTGGGGTGAGGGATCCTCAGCTGGATTGTGGAAGGAACCCAAAACGTGCTAGGAACTGCTCTCTTGTGTGGTTGATCCACCACCAGCTCTCTCCAAGCCCCTGCACTGAGGGCTGTGTTCCTGTTGGAACATGTTGGTGTTTCCTGGCAGGCCTGTGAACATCAATGTGACTCTGGGAGCCCACAACATACGTGTCCGAGAAAAGAGCCAGCAGAAGTTCCATGTTCGACACTGGGTCATCCATCACAAATATTCCCGGGATGGCTTTCAAAACGACATTGTGCTGCTGAAGGTACGGCCCAACACCTTCCAGGCTGAGGGATCTCCCCCTGCTCACCTCCCCACACCTGTGAACTTGTTCCCAATCCTTTGCTGGCTCTAAGCCCTTGTTCTCTGTGCCCAACAGCTGAAGCCAGAGGCCAAGATCAATAAGAATGTGCAAGTTATCCCCTTTGCCAAGAGCAGTGAACATGTGAAAGAGAAAGCTAAATGTAGTGTGTGTGGCTGGGGCTGGACATCGGTGACGGGGAACAGGACTGCAGTGTTGAGGGAGGTGGACCTGAAGGTGCAGAAGGAGGAAATATGTGAGCACATATTCTATCCTCGCTACCAGCGCCAGTCTAAGATCTGTGTTGGTGATGAGTACCTTAAAAAGGCAACTTACACTGTAAGTGTTGTTTTGGGCTGCAGGCTTGGGAGGAGGTTGGGACTGGACAGTCAGCTTGGCTCTCAGGTGGAAGTACAAGGACATCAGAAGGAATGATGAGCTGAGGGTCCTCACAGAAGCTCGGAAGCTGACCTGCTCCCTGAATTGGGGTGCATTTTCCCAACTATCAACATCATTTGCTTTTTTACTTACTTGGGAATGATCTACCCCGCCTAATCAGTCCTCCAGCATGTAAATTCTACGTGATCTCCTTGCTAGGATGGCTTGGCTATTTCCTCATGTCTAAAGTAGGTATTGGTTCTTTTTGAGCTTTTGAATCTCAAAGAGCATCCAGGGCTGAATATTTTCATGGATGGGCTTAGAGAAGTAGGGAGGCAGCTGTAAACCCTGCAGAGCTGGGTCTGGAGGGAGGGAGGAGCTTGGAAGAGGACGTTCTTCTCATGGTGTGCGGGAGGGAGGGAGGAGGAAGCTTGTTCCTTAATTGCAGGGAGAGCTGTGCTGTGTCTGACCCCTGTCATTCCTTTCATGTCACAGGGTGATTCTGGTGGCCCATTAGTCTGCAATGGGAAGGCTCATGGCATTGTTTCATATAGACCTAAAAACCGCATCTTCCCTGACGTATTTACCAGAATCTCATATTTTGAGCCCTGGATCCGTAAGCAGCTGAGGAGGTTTGAGCTGCAAGAGCTGC
This sequence comes from Eopsaltria australis, assembly GCA_034509425.1. Classification (NCBI taxonomy): domain Eukaryota; kingdom Metazoa; phylum Chordata; class Aves; order Passeriformes; family Petroicidae; genus Eopsaltria; species Eopsaltria australis. The sequence continues at coordinate 1,573 of JAVTVJ010003664.1, forward strand.
CTGGCTCTCCATCCTCTGACTGAAATGCTCAGTGCCCCTTCTCCACAATACATCAAACACCTCTTGGTGCTCAGGAGCTCCCAGGGGCAGCTGAAGTGGAGTCAGAGAAGCCCCCATGGTGCTGGCACAGGCTTTTGCTCTCCATGGCAAGGTGAAAATGCAGGTGCCAAGGACAAACAGCTTCCCACTGTTGCTTTTCTCCCATTGCTGCTCCTGCCCTGCTTTCTGGCCAGCAATAAAAGCTCATGTTCAAACTTCCTTGTGTCTGCAGCCTTCTTGGGAAGTGAGTGCAAACCCTGAGTGTGAGAATGAGGAGATGACACTCTTTGAGAGAACTTGAGTGAGATTGTGGGGTGCCATACAGGTCTCAGTCCCCAAATGCTGCCCTTGTCTCCATCAGCGTCTTGCAGTCGAGGCAGCAGGTTGATACAAGAGCCTGTACAGAGAATTTACCCAGCCTTTTCTATCCCATCTCCACACCTAAGGGGAGATCATGGGAGATTCTAGCAACAACTTGAAACCTTCTTAGGATGCCTAACCCTAACCCTGTCTTGCCTTTCAATGTCGTTCAACCTCAAATGAAGCATTTTCTTTACACTGTAAAGAGACTGCAGGTTGAACTGGAAATTTTCTTCCTCTGGATCAGCTGATCAGACCTGAAAGTGCCAGGAGGTGCCCTTGAGGGTGTGGTGATGGGATAGAAAATGCCAAATATGGCTGAGGCTGTGGAGGGCTGTGAGCTCTTTCAGCTCTTGGCTCAAGAGCCTTCTTCACTCCCTTGGTGAAAAGCCTGAGGGCAAAACGACTCAGAGATAAGAAACCTACCTCTCTCGGTCATGCTGACCAGTAAACCACCCCCAGCATGCCTTGCTCCTCTATGCTAATACTTTGTACCCCGTTGGCTAACTGGTTCTTACCCCACTCCCTGTCTTCCCCATAAAGAGACCCCTGTCCCAGCCTTTAGTCAGGGAGTAGGGATTGTCCCTGGCTTCCCTTCACAGGAGCTTCTGGACAATAAAGCTACCCTGTGGAACTGCCATACAGATCCCTTGTCTCTCTGTTCCCGAGTCTGCCTTGGGCAATTTCACAAAGAGCTGAATAACAGGAGCTGATATGACTTGTAGTAGAGAAGCTGCTACACTTGCTGAAATCACCCATCGCTTAGGGGGTTGCTAAGGCCCCTGGAGAAGCCGTTGTGTGACGGGACACTTCCTCCAGGAAGGCTGCAACACACTGGGTCACTCCCGGTACCCAGAAAGCGACAAGTGAGGCACAAAACAGCCTGGACTCTGGAAGTCTTTGGAGAGAGCGACTCCTTTGAGTGTTGCAGGAGATAAGCTGCCATCGATTCGTCACTCCTCCAAGGAGACACGTCTGCATTCTAGTAGACACTATCCAAAGAGATCAGTCGAGACCCTTGCCCACCATCTCAGACAAGAAAATCCCTGAGGATCGACCTCCAGGCTTACCACCTTCCCAGCAAAAACTTAATGTGACCCTAGGGACTGGCCCCACGTCTCAAGTGAGAATTGTGAGTTAAAATTGGGGTTTTTCTACGCTTCCCTGTATTTTTGGGTCCATTTTTGCCTATTTTTTTCTCTCTTTCTGCTGGGGAGGCAGTGGGACTACAAGAATGAGACAGAAGCTAAGAAAACTCAGTCTTACCCAATCTGAGAGAGACCTTTATTCCCAAGTTCTAAAAATCCTTTTTGCAAGTAATTTTAAGTTTTCTAAGGGTAATCTTTCTAAGAGGAAACTGAAGTCCTTCATTATTTGGATTTCTAAGCATTTCTCCGATATTAACGGGGACTCTATCCTTTCTAACTTCTTTTGGGATCTCGTTGGGGAAAAAATCTACTCCCTTCAGGCTTCTGGTAACTTTTCTGTTTCTCATTTTATCCCCTTATTCCATATTATTGTTAAGTTAGTAGAAAAACCTGTAGCATCTCGGAAATATCGGGATCTTCCCAGTTAAAAATCTCCCCCCTCCCGGCCTTCCCCTTCACGTGCTCTCCTTCCACAGAATGGAGCTGGCAATGTAGCCAGACCCACCACACTGCTGGCCCCACCACTTTACCATCCCCCTCTCCCTGCCGTTCCCTCCCACTCCTTATCACGCATTCCAATACCCCTGCCGTACTTTGGGATGCTATTAACGTAGCTCTGGCTATGCCACACAAACCTGTTTTACCAGTTTCCCTGCCTCAAACCTCGCTACCCCCCACCCATCTCTCCTCAGGGCATATAAGTCCGGGTTCCCTCCGTGCCCCAAACCTCGCTACCCCCCACCCATCTCTCCTCAGGGCATATAAATCCGGGTTCCCTCCCTGCCCCTTTGGTTTCCCCTGCAAACCCCTCTTCTGTAACTTCTGCTTTAAATCCTGCTGCATTAACCCCCTACCCCCAACTGTTTCCAGCTGCTGCCGCTGAATTCAAGGATCCTTGAAAAAGCAGCAGTGACAGTGAGCTAACTTTTGTCTCTCCCGAGATCTGTAGCTGCTGCATTCTACGCAGCCCTACAGCTACAGCCCCTGCGCCTCCTTCCCCCAGCTGGGACATGCCCCCCGTCGCAGTACGGCACTCCCGGTCCCCCACAACCCCTGCCCCCAGCCTGACTAAGGAGCTGCCGGCATCCAGGGGCTGCCGCGCTTTCCCCCATGCCGTTCAAATCCAGGCTGCCCCGACCCCTCCTATGGAGCACAGTTCCTCTTTTGCAGATGATTATGATAGCTCTGCAGACTCTGACTCAGAGTGTGACCCCTGGACAGAGGCACGGAGAGAAGCCACCTGGGAGGGAGATTCTGAACTCACTCAAAGATCTCAGCCTTTCCTGTCATTTTTACAAAAGGAAGGCGGGGGAGACCCTCAGATAATAAAACATAGGAACCAATTCATTATAAAGAAATCGAAGAGCTTTGCAAGGTTGCTAAGGAACACAGGCAGGGATCCCATATTTTTAGAAACTTGTTAGAAGCCACCTTCTCAGCACATTTGCTTGTGCCACATGGCATTAAAAATATTGCTAATTGCCTCCTTACCCCAGCAGAATATATGCTTTGGGACAGACATTGGAAAAGACAATTAAAAATATTATCTGACTCCTATTCCAAAGATGCTAATTGGCCAAATTTTACTGTTGAGCAATTAGATGGAGAAGGTGAACTCCAAAAACCCTCTGACCAAACAAACACTATACCTGAAGCTGCACTGCAGGATATATCCAATGCAGCAAAAACATCACTGCTTCTTACCCCGATGACTTGATTCCCACACAACATTTTTCTAACATCAAACAAGGAGTGGAGGAGAGCTTTATGAAATTTGTGGACTGGTTAAAGGTGGCCCTAGAGAAACAAAGAGAAAGTCCAGAGGGGCAAAAAGAACTTTTAAATAAACTTGCTATGGTAAATGTTAATGAACAATGTAAGACTATCCTGAGGGCTTTACCCCGGCACACAGAACCCACCAGAGAGCAAATGATGGAAGGCTGCACACGCTATACATCCCGTGAAAACACAGTTGCCCAAGCAGTTGCTGAGGGAATTGCAGAAGGGATATCTGGTGCATTTGCAGCAGAAGCCTCAAAAGATAATGCCCGCTGTTTCAATTGTGGAGAATTTGGACGCTTTATAAACGACTATCCAAAAAAGTCACCCACCCAGGACCATTGCACCAGCTACCAGAGGCCCCAGAGACAGCAGTGGTACCCACAGTGCCCGGGAAACTTCCAGCAGAGTGTGGGACGGCCTCGCACTATGACAACAAATCAAGAGCTGTATCACCTCCATGGGTATGCAAAGTCCACCGCCAAGTATCAGGAGCAGGCAGGTGGACCTCGGAAGGCACTATCATCTCCAGAGACCCCAGCGCACATAAGAGAGACCCATCATGTGGACCAATACAGATGGGAACCCGACGCCAGCTGGTAACATTGCTGTCAATGGACTTTACAGATGAGTGTTTTTACCATATCCCCACAGGGAAATAGAGGCCGCAAAACGGTCCGTGGGACATTCTCATAGTGGATGACACTCTTCATGGTCCAGAACAAATTTTTGTATTGTTGGAAATACAAACAGTACACCCCGGACAAGAGATCTTTGTCCAACTTTGCTGCACAGACCCGCCCTTTTACGCTTCACAGGAAACACCAATTGCACAAGCCTTTTTGCTTCCACAGGACTGCCCAAAACAGATTCCACTCAATCCAACGATAATGTGGGCACAGGTTGTAGGCTCAAATAAGCCTGTCATTGAATGCAGCCTGCTCTGCAAAGGGGAGCAGATCTACTGACCAGGGATGCTAGACACCAGTGAAGACGTGACCATCACCGCCCACTCTGACTGGCCAGCAAACTGGGAACTGCAGCCGGGGGCAGGCGTGATTTCTGGAATTGGTGGAACCACAGTGTCCATGCGAAGCAAGCGGAATGTCACCATCAAAGACCCTGAAGGCAAGATATCGACCATCTGGCCATTCGTGGTGAGGGCCCCCATCACACTTTGGGGAAGGGACCTTTTGACCCAGTGGGGGGCTTCCTTACACATCCCCAGTACAGATTTCTAACTGAGGCCACTCAGAGGCACACACCACCTTCCATTCCTTGGCTCACCTGGAAACAAAAGAACCAAGTGTGGATTGAGCAGTGGCCCCCTTTCAAAGACAAAGTTGTGCGCCCTGGAAGGCCTTGTAGAGGAACAGCTTGCTAAAGGTCACATCATCGAGACTAGCAGCCCTTGGAGCTCCCCTGTCTTTGTGCTGAAAAAGGCTGGCAAGGACAGGTGGTGGCTACTCCACGACCTCCATAAGATCAATGAACTCATTGAGGACATGGGTTCCCTCCAGCCCAGCCTGCTCTCACCATCAATGCTGCCCAGAGACTGGATGCTTGCCCTCATAGATATAAAAGACTGTTTCTTCAACATCCCATTCCACCCTCAAGACGCCTCCTGGTTTGCCTTTTCCATCCCTTCCCTCAATAGAAATGCTCCACTCAAAAGGTACCACTGCCTCGGCCTCCCCCAGGGCATGAAGAACAGCCCTACCATATGCCAGCGGTAGGTTGCTGTAAGCGTCTGGATGGAAATCCCTCATCTGCCTCACAACCATCTACAGAAGCAGAGGCTGAAAACCCAGAGACCCTAAAAGGGGAAAAAGGACTTTTGCATAATGAAGTCCAGCCAGATCCTGGTGGGATGCCTGCCAGGCGCAGAGGTGTGCTGCAGCGATGTGCTGCCACATGCCTGTGAAAACCTCGGCTACCGGGACAGAAAGGACTGCAGAAGGACCGTATGTTTTGTACAGCTGCACCTGCACCCTGAAACAATGGGCCTTACTCCCCTACCTCCTGGCCATTAGCCCCTCGCCTCTGGAAGGATTGCCTCATCTCTTGGTTACCTGCCCCTCATTTTCAAACAGACTATAAAGAGACTCTCAAAAAGTACCCCTACAAGATCTCCCCACGGATGAGACAGAATCCATTGGATCTGGACAATGAGGACTTTGTTGTGCTGTGGTAGCTATTAACTCCTTTCTTCCCCCCCCGCCCCAACCTTATATCTCTATCTCTCTCCTCTATCGCATAATCATGTTGCTGGCACTCAATAAAGGTGCACTTAATTTTGATTAAAGCAAAAATATTTGTCCCTGTTTTCTTTTGCACTCGGAGATTCAGGTAACGAGCCATCACGACCCCCTCTTGTGTTAGTGGATTGTGACACCTCCACAAAGAATAACCGAAATATCCCGGAATCTGGCACATCGGGTCCAGACAACCAGAGATGCTCAGCCTGGAGACGAAGGAAGCATCGACTGCCAAGTAAAATCCACCCTGCTGTCACCAGGTCACACAGCTCCAAGAAAGACTCCACTTAAGAAAACGCAAACTGCAGGCCAGACATACATCTGGCCAATGCTGTTAAGAAGTTATTCCCTAGTTATCCCCAAAACTCCACTTACACATATGCCTACCTTACTGTTCCCTCTCCTCCCTCTCCTCCCTAGCCCTCACCTAACTCCAACCAGTATAAACCAAACTCTCTCCACCCCCACAACAGTATCCATTTTTAAACAAAGAAAGGGGTAATGGAGCAAGCAGGCCAATGCAACATCTGCAGCCGTTAGCCATCTCCTCTGAGATGAAGAAATCACCAGATACATGACACTACAAAACCGGGCAGCCATTGACGTCCTGCTCCTAGCCCATGGACATCGCTGTCAGGATTTTGAAGGCATGTGTTGTTTTAATTTAGCATAATGTAGTGACTCCATCTCAAAGAACATCCAGCTGCTCAAAGATCAAGTCCACCAAATCAAGACGCAAGAAAGAATCAAAGATGGTCTCAACAACTTCCTTGGACAATGGGGACTCCAAGGGTGGGCGCTTTCTTTAGTTACAGGTCCTTTTTGGATTTTCGCTGTAATTCTTACTGTATTGCTTATGTTCTCATGTTTTTTATGCAGCTTTAAAAAAGCCGTTGGGGAAGTGTTCTTAGTAAGAAAAGAAGGGGGATTTGTGGAGGGCTGTGAGCTCTTGGCTCAAGAGCCCTCTGCACTGCTTTGGAGAAAAGCCTGAGGGCAAAACGACTCGGAGATAAGAAACCTACCTCTTGGTCATGGTGACCAGTAAACCACCCCCAGCATGCCTTGCTCCTCTACGCTAATACATTGTACCCAGTTGGCTAACTGGTTCTTACCCCACACCCTGTCTTCCCTGTAGAAAGAACCCTGTCCCAGCCTTTAGTCAGGGAGTAGGGATTGTCCCTGGCTTCCCTTCACAGGAGCTTCTGGACAATAAAGCAACCTTGTGGAACTGCCATACGGATCCCTCGTCTCTCTGTCCCCGAGTCTGCCTTGGGCAATTTCACAAAGAGCTGAATCACAGGAGCTGATATGACTTGTAGGAGAGAAGCTGCTACACTTGCTGAAATCACCCATTGCTTAGGGGGTTGCTAAGGCCCCTGGAGAAGCCGTTGCGTGACGGGACACTTCCTCCAGGAAGGCTGCAACACACTGGGTCACTCCCGGTACCCAGAAAGCGGCATGTGGCAAAAGCAGAATTGCAGAGCCAAGGCAAAAGCTGTATTGCAGAGACAATCCGGACCACCTGTGTGAGGAAGAGCTGCATTTCTTTTAGGCTTCTTTATTTTCTAATAATTTTCTATGACCTGGATGAAGGCATAGAATGTACCCCCAGCAAGTTTGCTGATGATGAAGGGAGTGGGTGAGACACCAGAAGTCTCTTCTGCCATTCAGTGGGGCCTTGTTGGGCTGTAGATTTGGGCAGAGAGAAACCTGAAGAGGTTCAACAAGGGCAAGTGCAGGGGAGGAATAACACCAAGGACCAGGCTTGTGGGCTGACCGGTACAGAACATTTACCCGGCCTTCCAGAAAGAGAGGCATCTCCACATCCAAGGGGAGATCATGTGATTGGTGCTTTCTGATTTCTCAGGGACACCTCTGACGGCAGTCAGCCCCCTCTGATAAGAGCCAGGAGCCTTGCCTGGTCCTGGCCAGCTCTCACCATTCCTAGCAGAGGATGGGGAGGGGGAACAAGAAATGAAAAGGAAAAAAAAATCCAAAAGGAACCAGCAGACATGCAGGGTCCCAGGGGCTCTCTCCAAAGGTCTCCTATGGGATGTGCACTCAACAGATGCCCCATTCCCCTCCCTGTGAACTGTGGGTGCTCTGAACAAGACCAGATCTCCCCAGCTTTCTAGGAAGATTGTGACAAAACCACAGAATATGCCATCAGCCCCTCACCAAGCCACAGTCTGGGGATTGTGAGAACAGAAGCAGCCAATGACAAAGCTGAAGGCAGGCTGAGGTTTCCTGTTTCAGCTTCACACCACTGATATAGAGCTTGACATTCTGTACCCATCTCCTGCCTGCCCACAGCAACTGCTTTGGCTCCTCAGGACAGTGCTTGAAGATGCTGCTTCTCCTTCTGCTCACAAATGCTTTTGTCCTTCTGCCCTGGGCTGGGGCTGGTGAGTACACAGAGATGGGATTTAGACCAGCAAGGGCACAGAAGGACACTGAGCAGGCAATCTTAGGCAAGGCTCCTGCCTTGCCTTCTCTCCCATCTCTACTCTCACACTTCCCTCTCTCCTCTTATCTCTCAGCTCAGACTGTGCCTGAAACCAGTGAGGCTTTACAAGCACCAGAGCTGTGCCCTTTGATGGCATTGTGGTCATGCAGAGCCAGGTGTGCTCAGTCACCCCCAGGCAGAGCTGCTGGTCTTTCTCTCCATTGTGCACCAGCAGTGCTTTGGGCAGCCCCAGGAAGGAGAGTTGTTGGTGTCACTGGCAGGTGACATTTGAGGATGAGCCTCTCCCTTCATGCAGCTCCAAACTTGCCAGGAAATAGCAGCATTTGTGATATTAACATTTCCCATCTCTCTTCCAGGAAGGATCATAGGCGGATGGGAAGTTAAGCCCCACTCCAGACCTTACATGGCTTATTTAAAAATTAAAAATGAAACAAATACTACTTTCTGTGGAGGGTTCCTGATTCGCCCAGATGCAGTGCTCTCAGCAGCTCACTGTGTGGCTGATAAAGGGTAAGATCCTGTCTTTCTTGTACAGGAGATTTTGTGCAGTCTGGAGGGCCTCAGCCCTGGTCTGGGCTGAAAGAGCACCCCGTGTCCCTTCAGGCAGAGCAGGGATCTCTTGAGAGCTGAGCTGTCCTCTGTGTCTGCCAGGGCCTGAGTGTCCTTGGGGACAGGAATGCTCACAGTGGTCTGCAGGCTCCTGGTTCCTACCATGGCTTTGAGGTACTGCTGGAGAATAGGGGCCAGTGTCTCCCCTTCTCTGCTTCCCCTTTTTCTTCAGGATGGGGCAGCTCCCACCTGTGTCAGTGTGGGGTGAGGGATCCTCAGCTGGATTGTGGAAGGAACCCACAATGTGCTGGGAACTGCTCTCTGGGGAGGTTGATCCACCACCAGCTCCCTCCAAGCCCCTGCACTGGGGGCTGTGTTCCTGTTGGAACATGTTGGTGTTTCCTGGCAGGCCTGTGAGTGTCACTGTGACGCTGGGAGCCCACAACATCAGTGTCCGAGAAAAGAGCCAGCAGAAGTTCCATGTTCGACGCTGGGTCAAATATCACAGTTATTCCCGGGATGGATACAAAAACGACATCGTGCTGCTGAAGGTATGCCCCAACACCTTCCAGGCTGAGGGATCTCCCCATGCTCACCTCCCCACACCTGTGAACTTGTTCCCAATCCTTTGCTGGCTCTAAGCCCTTGTTCTCTCTGACCAACAGCTGAAGCCAGAGGCCAAGATCAATAAGAATGTGCAAGTTATCCCCTTTGCCAAGAGCAGTGAACGTGTGAAAGAGAAAGCTGAATGTAGTGTGTGTGGCTGGGGCTGGACATCGGTGACAAAGAACAGGACTGATGTGTTGAGGGAGGTGAAACTGAAGGTGCAGAATGAGAAAACATGTCAGCACATATTTCGTCACTACCAGAACAAGTCTATGATCTGTGTTGGTGATGAACACAATAAAAAGGCAACTTACAAAGTAAGTGTTGTTTTGGGCTGCAGGCTTGGGGATGAGGTTGGGACTGGACAGTCAGCTTGGCTTTCAGGTGAAAGTAAAAGGACACCAGAAAGAATGATGAGCTGAGGGTCCTCACAGAAGCTCTGAAGCTGACCTGCTCCCTGAATTGGGGTGCATTTTCCCAACTATCAACATCATTTGATTTTTTACTTACTTGGGCATGTTCTACCCAGCCTAACCAGTGCTCCAGAATGTAAATTTTATGTGATATCCTTGCTAGTATTGGCTTGGATATTTCCTCATGTCTAAAGTAGGTCGATGATCCTTTTGATCTTTTGAATCTCAAAGAGCATCCAGGGCTGAATATTTTCATGGCTGGGCTTAGAGGAGTAGGGAGGCAGCTGCAAACCCTGCAGAGCTGGGTCTGGAGGGAGGGAGGAGCGTGGGAGGGGAGGTTCTTATCATGGTGAGCGGGAGGGAGGGAGGAGGAAGCTTGTTCCTTAAGGCAGGGAGAGCTGTGCTGTGTCTGACCCCTGTCATTCCTTTCATGTCACAGGGTGATTCTGGTGGCCCATTAGTCTGCAATGGGAAGGCTCATGGCATTGTTTCTCGTGGAAAGAAAAAGTCAATCTTCCCTAAGGTGTTTACCAGAATCTCATATTTTGAGCCCTGGATCCATGAGCAGCTGAGGAAGTTTGATCTCCAAGAGCTGCCTGGCTCTCCATCCTCTGACTGAAATGCTCAGTGCCCCTTCTCCACAATGCATCAAACAGCTCTTGGTGCTCAGGAGCTCCCAGGGGCAGCTGAACTGGAGTCAGAGAAGCCCCCATGGTGCTGGCACAGGCTTTTGCTCTCCATGGCAAGGTGAAAATGCAGGTCCCAAGGACAAACAGCTTCCCACTGCTCCCTTTCTCCCATTGCTGCTTCTGCCCTGCTTTCTGGCCAGCAATAAAAGCTCATGTTCAAACTTCCTTGTGTCTGCAGCCTTCTTGGGAAGTGAGTGCAAACCCAGAGTGTGAGAATGAGGAGATGACACTCTTTGAGACAACTTGAGTGAGATTGTGGAGTGCAATACAGATCTCAGTCCCCAAATGCTGCAAATGCTGCCCTTGTCTCCATCAGCCTCCTGCAGTCGAGGCAGCAGGTTGATACAAGAGCCTGTACAGAGCATTTACCCAGCCTTTCAGAAACAGAGGCATCTCCACACCCAAGGGGAGATCATGGGATTTCTAGCACTAAGTTGAAACCTTCTTAAGATGCTTAGACTGACTAAATACCAGCCTAACTCCAACCCTGTCTCCCCTTTCAATATCCTTGTGGTCGTTTGGAAGCAAATGAGTGAGAGACTCCAAGTCAGAACTACAATTTAATAGAAAAATTAAAATAAACGCAATAGTACAAAAACACTGACAGAGTCGGAATACAACCTGACACTGTGTCGGTCAGCGTGTTGGTGGCAGTCCAATTAGAAGGTGGCTGCAGTCCCCTGGCAGTGATAGATGTGGTTCTGTTGAAGCAGTGATCCTGTGAAAAGTGTAGTTCTCCTGTGAATGTCCAGTGATGGCGTAGAAGGGTCTGATCTTCCTCTGGGAATCCAGTGGAAACGCTGACTTGTGGTGTTTCAAATCCCAGATTATATCCAGATAGGGATGCTTGGTTCTTCACCCTGCGTGGAGCATCTCACAATGGGATGATGGAATTTATCAGTGGGACTCAATGGCCAATTAACTGCAGCCATCAGGGATGAGCAAAGCCAAGTGCCCCAGCTGGCTCCAACAGCTGGCCCATTAGAAGACATGCCCTGGGGCCATCGGGGATGAGTCAGGAACTCTGCCCCACCCGGACCCAACATCCCATGAAGACGGTGATAGAATACATACCATTGTAACCTAAGAACTTATCCACCCCTTATTCTATCAGCAGCTATATGATACCCAAACCAATACCCTCCTTAAACTCTACATATATACACATATACAATGAAACTTCACACACAGTTCTCACTTAAAATTAAGTTTCCTTGTGGTACACAATGGTTTCCCCCATCTTCCTGCATTACCCACCGAGTGTAACCAGGTCCTTGAGCAAAAACTACCCCACGGATGGGTTTGCCTTTGTCTGAGGTGGGACTAATGCAAAGAGTCTTTCCTAAAATACCTTTCATGTATACCACAGGGACTTTATCTCCGTCCACTGTGTGCAAGGGTTCAGACTGGGCAGGACCAGCTTGATTGATGGAGCCTCGTGTGTTGACCATCCAGGTGGCCTTTGCTAAGACCATTTCCCAATTTTTGAAGGTCCCTCTGCCAAGTGCCTTTAGGGTGTTCTTAAGCAGTCCGTTGCACCGTTCAACTTTCCCAGCAGCTGGTGCATGATAAGGGATATGATGTATCCACTCGATGCCATGTTCTCTGGCCCAGCTGTTTAGAAGGCCACTGCCATGTCTCCACAGGACTTGCTTTTCCAGGTCTAAGATGGTGTTTCGGGCGGTAGCATGAGGCACAGCATAGGTCTCCAGCCATCCAGTGGTTGCTTCCACCATGGTCAGCATGTAGCGCTTGCCTTGGCGGGTTTGGGGAAGGGTGATGTAGTCAATTTGCCAGGCTTCCCCATACCTATACTTCAACCATCATCCACCGTACCACAGAGGCTTCACCCGCTTGGCCTGCTTGATCATAGCGCAGGTCTCGCAGCCATGGATGACCTGTGAGATGCTGTCCATGGTCAAGTCCACCCCTCGGTCAGGAGCCCATCGGTACGTTGCATCTCGTCCCTGATGACCAGAGGCATCATGGGCCCAATGAGCTAGAAATAATTTTTCCTTGTGCTGCCAGTCCAGATCCACCTGTGATACTCTCAGTTTAGCAGCTCGGTCCACCTGCTCGTTGTTACGATGCTCTTCATTGGCCCAACTCTTGGGTACGTGTGCATCCACGAGTCGAACCTTCACCATCAGCCTCTCTACATGGGTAGTGATGTCCTGCCAAATCTCAGCAGCCCAGATAGGTTTCCCTCTGCGCTGCCAGCTGGCTTTTCTGCAGCGATCCAACCATCCCCACAGAGCGTTAGGTACCATCCAGGAGTCAGTGTAGAGATAGAGCCGAGGCCACTTCTCTCGCTCAGCAATATCCAAAGCCAGCTGGACAGCTTTAAGCTCTGTGACCTGACTCCTTCCACCTTCTCTCTCAGTAGCTTGTGCAACTCGTTGTGTGGGGCTCCATTCAGCAGCTTTCCACTTCCGGTTAGCGCCCACAATTCGGCAGGAACCATCAGTGAAGAGGGCATATTGTCTTTCGCTCTCCAGGAGCTCGTTATATGGTGGGTCTTCCTCGGCATGTGCCACTTGCCCCTCCTCTTCTTCAGAAGATAACCCAAAAGTCTCACCTTCAGGCCAGTTTGTTATAATTTCCAGAATCCCAGGGTGATTAGGGTTTCCTATCCGGGCTCGCTGTGTGATCAGCGCAATCCACTTGTTCCATGTGGCGTCGGTGGCATGATGTGTGGAAGGAATCTTTCCCTTGAGCATCCAACCCAGCACTGGTAGTTGGGGTGCCAGAAGCAGCTGTGCTTTGGTGCCAATTGCTTCTGAGGCAGCTCAAACCCCTTCATCAGCTGCAAGAATCTCTTTCTGGGTTGGGGTATAGCTGGCCTCAGATCCTTTGTATCCCCGACTCCAGAAGCCGAGCGGTCATCCTCGAATCTCTTCAGGACCCTTCTGCCACAGGCTCCAGGATGGACCATTCTCCCCGGCCGCAGTGTAGAGCACGTTTTTCTCATCCTGCCCTGTTCTGAATGGCCCAAGGGCTGCTGTGTTGGCAATCTCCTGCTTAATTTGTTCAAATGCTTGTTGTTGCTCAGGACCCCATTAGAAATCATTTCTTTTTTGTGTGACGAGGTAAAGCACAGCACAATCGTGCTGTATTCTGGGATATGCATTCTCCAGAACCCGACAGCTCCTAGAAAAGCCTGAGTTTTCTTCTTGTTCGTAGGTGGGGTCATGGCAGTGATCTTGTTGATTACTTCTGTCAGGATCTGACAACGTCCATCTTGCCACTTGACTCCTAAAAACTGGATTTCTTGAGTGGGTCCCTTAATCTTACTTCGCTTGATGGCAAAACCAGCTCTTAGGAGAATCTGGATGATCTTCTTTCCTTTCTCGAAGGCTTGCTCTTCTGTGTTCCCCCATACAAGGATGGGTCAGCACCTTCAGCTGAGTCCAGTCCAACGAGTTACACCCTGCCAGGGTTCCACAGCCCTTGTGCTGTGGCAGGGATGAAGGAGAACACTGCTTTGCCAGCCTGTGGGGAAAAGGGTGACAATCAGACTGTGGCCCCTGGACTGCTTTGCCTTGGCTAAGAGCCCATTCCATCTCAGCTTGTGCTGAGGAGATCTGGCTGGTGCATCATGGTGTGAGGCAGTGCAAGTCACAGCTTTAGCCCAAAGGAACATTTCAGCTATTGCCTTCATTGTGCTTACCTCCGAGCAGGGTGGTTTTCTTCTGTTGATCCCACGAGGTGGTGCTTGTGTTCAGGGAGTTCCCCTGGCTGGGCACTGGGAATATCCAAGCTGCCTGGTCTGCCTTGGGAAGCAGCACCTCTGCCCTGGTAAAGATTGCAGTTTCATCATCTCACAGTGGCAGAAATGTATCCACATGCTTCCCTTTACCCACCTCCACATCCTGAAGTGGGTTGCAGGGTGTGAAGTCCACAGAGCAGTGAAGTTTATTACAGCAGTACTTCTGGAGAAATACTCCTAGTGTGATATTAGTTGGGACTAGAAGATTCTATTGCAAGGCACTTGAGGCAGATAAAGACCTACTCTTTACCATCCAGAGCAACTGCAGTCCACATATTTCTGCTTTATGCCGTGCTGTAGTGAGAGCAGCTGAAGGATCAGTCTTGGTGAAGTCTCAATGCCCCAGTCTCCTGGCAGGATGGCAGTGTGCTGGCTTTCCAGGCAGGAAAATGGGAATGGGACTGTAGATGGATCTGGGGATAGTCCCTGCAGTTAGTGTCAGCACAGCTGGGTGAAATGGGGCTTTGGGAATAGTCCTGAAAGCAAACATGGTTTGAGATACACGTGGGTTGCTTGGGCAGTGTCTTTGCTGCTTGGAAGTTTGGTGCAGCTTCCTTCCTCTTCCCAAGAGCTTCAGGTTCC
>JAVTVJ010003665.1:0-37499 GCA_034509425.1 Eopsaltria australis
GGTGGAAGGATATCCCACCCGATACCTTAACCTTTTTAGATCAGTTTAAAATGCCTGAATCTAGGAAAGATCTCCAACATGCTTTAGGGTTATTGGTGTTCTGGAGAAAACGCATCCCTAATTTTTCCATAATTGCCAGACCTCTTTATAAATTGCTGAGAAAAGGGGTGAGATGGGAATGGGATGCTTCTCAAGAAGAAGCCTTACAATTGCTGATTTTTGAAGCAACAGCTCACCAAGCCCTAGGCCCTATTCACCCTACTGATCCTTTCCAAGTGGAATGGAGATTTGCTTCCTCAGGGCTGTCAGTACACATCTGGCAGCGGGGCCCTGAGGGCCCAACAAGGCCTGTTGGTATTTAGTCCCATGGCTTCAGAGATGCTGAAAAAAGACACACTATCTGGGAAAAGGGGCTGTTTGTGGTCAGCTTAGCTCTGATAGAAGTGGAGAAAATTACACAACCACAACCACTTGTTTTGAGTTGCCCTTTTAAAGTTATTAGGGCAGCTTCTACCGGGACCCCCCAACCTGACGGGGTGGTCCAGAGGGCCTTAGTTAGAAAGTGGGATGCTCAGATTGAACACTATTGTAACACTTTCTCAATAACTGAAGGAGCTGTAAAAAACCTGGCATTACAAGAAGGCTTCAGTAGCAGCCAAGACAAACCTGCCTCAGTTATTAAGGTAGCCCTCAACACTTCCTCCGGTGAAACAGAGGGGGAAGGCAGTGCCCAAGTTGACGAGCTGGTAGCTGTTTGGAGTGTTTTCCAAATGGAAGTGCAGAATATCTTTCTTGTTTGTATCTATGCTTGTTTCTATGCTGTGTTTAAGGAATGGACTGAATGGCTTTCTTTTTGGCAGCAAAAGGCATGGACAGCCTCTGATGCCCTAGGAAAGGAGCATTGGACAAATACATGCTGGATAATTCCATCATTTTAACCTTTTCTGCCCCTTGGTGGCAGGCTCTGTTGTGTTTACTTTTCACAGGGGAACTCCAAGGGACATGAAGAATTTATAGATTTAAAATAAATGCCATAGCAAAGCCCATACTGAGTGCAGTAGCTACATATCATGGTATAAGCACCCCCCTTGTGCTGGATGACAAGAATAATGCTTGTTCCCTCCCTTTATGGTAACACGAGGTGATGATTGCTGAACTTTTTGTTAAACTTAGCTGTTGTACAATTTTCCCATAAAATTATGTGTGGTAAAAACAATACAAGATACTGGGGGGAGGGACTTGAAGTTGATGTTGTAATACCTATCACCCAACCATTGGTTATGCTAAGCCTGAAAATTTTTGAAATTGGACCAAATATAATCAGGACCAGCTATGGTCTCTCAAACAAGTTAAATTGCTAATGCACAGAAATTCAGCCAACTTGTTCATCTTTTAACACAAAGAGATATAACCGGTGCTGTGGGAACAGGATTGGGAATTTTGAATAGCATTGATTCAGAAGTACTAAAGAATAAATTGGCTGTCACAATTAGAGATTTAACCAAATTACAACGACCACTGCAGTCATCATTAACCCACCAGTGGTTGTTATCAAACATATTAACTCAGTGAATGTTAACCGTATGTAATGCTTCAGTGCATTCAATATTCCCTATCATTGCATTGGGGCTGAATTGGGGTGGAACTTTTCTTTATCCTTTTGAGCATAAGCAATGGAGCTGTCAAATTGATAAAAAATGGCAAACTGTGGATTTAGAAACTTGTGTTGTCTGGGAACAACTAGGGTTCATTTGCGAAAGTAATGCAATCAGAGCTCAGGACATTTGCTTAGACACGGAACAGAATATCTGTCATTTTGAAATTCATCCTAAAGAGAATCCTGAAACAGTGCTCGTGTATATAGGCAATGGATGTGCATGCTTGAGAACTGCTTGTGATCAAATAGTTGTAGAAAATTTGGTGATGGACACTAAAAATCATTCGAATTTTTGTGTTTGTAATTTTACTAAAATTGTAGGATGTGATTTTTCTTATTCAGCTCCAGTTACTTCTTATCACCTTTTGCAATCCAATTACTCACTGATACACCAAGTTGTGCCTACCCGCATTGGGATGAACCTTACCTTGGTAAAGCAATTGTTGCTTCATCAGGATTTAATCAAAATTTTGGAAAAGATCAAGAAGAACGGACAGAAAACCTTGGTAACTGTTCATCACAATGTAAACGAAATACATCGTGTTCTGGAAAGGGTAAGAAAGGATGCTGACCACAGTTGGTGGGATACCCTTTTTGGGTGGTCACCTACTGCCACAGGTGTCCTGAATAAGCTGTGTCATCCCATCATTGTTCTCCTGATTCTAGTTTTAGTAGGTTTTGTCTTGTCAGCAATTTTGTATATCATGAACTGGAGAATGATGAAATGAATAGCATACTTGACATCTCTAATGAATATGCATAATCTGGTTGATGTTTCATCCTCTGTGGACACCCCTGACAGTTTTGATGCAAGGCGAGCTAAGGTGCAATAAGAAATTGGATAAATACTTTACTGCTCATTGTAATTTAATCAATTATTAATAAAATATTAAGGTATTTTTATTGTTTTGTGATTCAATCAATTAATGTAATTTTAAAGTGTAACGATGAATTAATGTAATTTTGAAGTATAATGATTTAAATAATTATTAATATGATTTTAAAGTTACAATAAGAAATTAAACTAGTTTATTTGAATATAATAAGGCAATTGTTGCCCCGTTGAAATTTAAACAAAATTTTATGTGATTAAAATTGCTTATTCTTTTGCTTTCTTTTCCTTTTCTTTTCCCTTCTCTCTTTCTCTTTTGTCTCTGTTTTCCGGGGTATGCTACTGGCACGGACGAGTCCTGAAGACATCGTGACAACACTACAGACTCCAGAAGGCATCGAGACAACGCTACAGGTTCCTGACGACGATCGTGAGCCACGGGGTGGTGTAAGAGTCTGGACGGAAATCCCTTGTCTGCCTCACGACCATCGACAGAAGCAGAGGCTGAAAACCCAGAGACCCTAAGAGGGGAAAAGGACTTTTGCACAATGAAGTCCAGCCAGATCTTGGTGGGATGCTTGCCAGGTGCCCAGGTGTACTGCAGAGCTGTGCTGCAGAGCTGTGCCGCAGAGAACCGTGCCGCTCGGCTAACGGGGCGGAAAGGACTGCACAAGAACAATCTGTCTAGTACCGCTGTACCTGTACCCTAAAACAATGGGCCCTATTTCCCCACCTGCTGACTACTTGCCCCTGGCCTCTGGAGGGATTGCCTCATCTCTTGGTTACCTGCCCCTCGCTTTCGAAAAGACTATAAAGAGACTCTCAAAAAGTACCCCTACGAGATCTCCCTACGGACGAGACGAATCCATCGGATCCGGACAACGAGGACCTCGTCGTGCCGTGGTAGCTATGTCCCTCCTTTTCTCTCTCTCTCTTTCTTCTCTCTCTCTCCTCTATCGCATAAGCCTGTTGTTGGCACTCAATAAAGTGCTTTTGATTTTTGATTGAAGCAAAAATACTTGTCCCTGTTTTCTTTTGCACTCTGAGATTCAAAGTAACGAACCATCACGACCCCCGCTCCTACGAGCGGATCGTGACACCTCCCTCTCCTCCCCTCCATTGGACTGTTTACCCTGGACCCTCCCTAGCTCTGCCGCTGAACCCTCAGATGATTGGTTGTTATTCCCCCTTATAAGTTCGTGTCAGGGAGTGCTCGGGGCCTCTTGGTCCCTGGGCTCCCTCTGTGCAAGGCTCCACAATAAACCTGCACAGAATACCCAAACCAGAGGTCCCTCTCTTCTCTTCTTCAGCTGTTAGCTGCACTTGTTCCTGCTCCTAGCGCGACACCTGCTAGGCGAGCAGCCCACTGGCAGGCTCATACTTGAAGCCTCCAGAGAGTCACGCCCTCGAGAGTGTCAGGGGCACTCGGGATCATCGCTAGCTTGCGGCTGCCCGAATCTGGGCAGGCATCAAGCGGCTAACTTATAGGTTTTAGTTACATTTCTTAAATTAGCAAAGGTTTTGACACCATGTTATAAACGTGCACATGTGACTATGTCTACCTGTTGGACACAGCAATAAATTTGGAGTGTTTTGACCAAATTCAGTCACCTTTTGTGAGCAGCAGACATCTCTGATTTACTAAATTGTGTCATTTCACAGACCAGCAGCTGAAGACTTTAACCACAGGCTTCCCAAGGTCAAGGCTGCTGCATGAGCTGATCCCTCAGGGCACACCAGAGAATTCATGTGGGAACGTAAATTCTCTGGATGCCAAGGGTGTCCCAGAGCAGTAAAAGTCCATCAGGAGTCACTGCCAGGCTGAGACGGACACGTGGACAGCGAGACAGAGCATTTCTAGGTGCTGGGGGTGTAGCTTTGCCATGAGATTGACAGCAGTTCACACAGTTATCCCTCCATGCAGCAGGCAGAGGATTTCTCTTCTGTTGTGCTCTGCCATGCTTGGATTGCTCTCCATCAGATAAAAAGAACATTCCCTAATGTTTTATCTGGCAGCAATAAGGGATGCATTACAATCTCTGACCCTCAGTGGTATTCACAAAGCTGCAGCACCCTAACTCTTGTCAAAATCGAATTTGATGCCATGATTCCATTCCCATCCTTGCAGTATTTACAGGCAAACTTAATTAGCTCTGTGGCTGATTGGCACGTGAAGTGACACCAGAAAAATGCTCAGCCAGGCAAAGGTTGTTAAAAAGAGCAATGATTTCTGACTTCACCTTAATTGCCAAAATATACAAATTTTGAGACAAATACACACGTAATCATTTTGTAGCAGCTCTCAGCACATTTAGAGGTCAGATTCTGCAAGCAGCCATTTCTCAGACAGCTTCAGGTTGAATCTATCTCTTTCCTAACCTCTTCATCAGAAGGGTGCTTTTAACTAATTCACTTCACCAGAAGATAGAGGGAGCATCTCTGTACTCTGATTTTTTCTACTTTGCTTTCATAGCATGAGTTAATTCTTCTACAGGAAGTTTGAAAACACTTTTAGATATGTTTCAAATGCTGTATACAGCCAGTCCATTACTTCTCTTTAACCTCACACAACTATTTTATATTCTCTTAATTCACTTGGAAAGACTTAAATTGTGACCTGCCTAAAAAAAGTATAAATTTCTGGAAAAATCAAATTACTCCAAAAACAAGTTTGCTTTTTTCCCCCTTTAAATTACTAAGGGAGTAACAGGTAAGGTAGCAATATGTCAGATAAATGCAAACTTAAAATAAGAGAACAAGAAATGACAAGAAAACTGAGTGTCTACAAACTTCTTGAATTGAGAAACCTTCCAGCAAATGCTGAACCTAAAAACTGGCACTTATGCTGTCACAAAGATTTCCAATAGGTCACAAATCTTCCATCTGAGTTAACATGGCCTCAATCAAGCCACTTGCACAATGATTCAAGATTGATTTTTACATCTGCAGGTATTAAAATACTTTGGTTGATGCTTGTACAGACAGACAACCAGACTCCAGTGCAAAAGAAAAGCCAAAATTGCTCCTACATGTAATTAGAGACAAAAATTTTTGGTTGTGGCTCAGAAATGCATTCAAGAATGTGCCAAAAGTTAAGAAGATTATTAAATCAATGGGATACATGTTTTTAAATTGTCTTACTGAAAAATAAAGTCATGTACCTGTTTTCAGTATTACTACTCCAAAATCCAAAAAACAGCTTTCAGCTGATTTTTTTGGACTTCCTTGCTGCAAAGTCTGAATACTTAAAAGCCAGCATAATTAACGTCAGATCTCTTAAATCCTGCTTCACCCAGAGGTGAAAATTTCAATCCAGACCAGAAGTGAGCATAATACCATATATGCTTGTCAATATAATCGTAACACACAATGTGTAGTTGACAACAAAAAAATACCTGATCTGCACATAGCTGTGATATCAGATGATGCCTTTTCTCACACAGTAACAAACTCACAAAAAGAAGGAAGATGGGTCTTCAGAAAAATGAACGTAACAGCTACACAGTTACAGGAAAAGAGCCATTTCTTAATAACACTGTTGTAAATTACACTATGATTAACTTAAACAGAAATTTTAGGATCCTATTTGAATTATGAAACAACAACAAAAACCAGAATAAACATGCAAGTCACCATGTCCTGTATACACCAAGTAGCTCGCTCCGTCCACAGCTCTGGAAGCATTCAGAATTATTCTAAAATGAAAAGATATTCACTCCTGAGGGGAAATTCAGAAATGATAAAATTTTTCTTTTGAAAATGGAACTGATTTTAGACATTCTGTAATCTTTGAAAAGGAATTTTTGGTGGGGGAAGTAATTTTAGGAAAAAACTCAGACAATCTTTTCCAGTATTTTAAACAATTTTCATGAAGTCTGGGGGCAGATTTGGGATTTTCTGGCATGGAGCTAACAGAGTTTCAAATTAAGATAACTCCCTCAGAGCACGTAGGATCTCATGGTAGTGAGAAGTTCTGGGGTCCTGGGATTGAGAGCAGTTTGTATTTGTTCCAGGGATGGATGGTGCCATGGAGCTAAGAGAAATTTCTGTCTGTGTCTTACCTGAAATTTATAAAAACTAAGAGGTGTCCTTGAAACTATGAAGGATTTTTAACTGGAAATTGTCAATCTGCCAAAAGCTGCTCCACTGTTACATTTCTGACCTATTCTCATGAGAAACAGTGTTGGTATCGTATGGGCTCTTGTGAGCACAACATTTGCCAATACAATTTTGTGTATTGTGACTCAGTCACTACTTCATGTCTCCTGATAAAATTAACTCTTGGCAAAAGGGGGTCACAAACTTCAGCAGGAGGTGTAGACCCTTCACTGTACATACACAAACATTTTTTCTCCCTTTCCTCTGTTGCACTGGAAGCTGATTTTTAAAAACCAATCTACTTTCTGCATCCTCTGCACTGATATTTCATACTTGGTGCTGGCTGCTGAACCGCAAGCTATCAGTTTACTTTCTCTTTCTAAACAAACATGTTCCTGTCAGCTGTGACAGCCCAGAGCTAAGGCAGCTCCTGCATTGTGCTTACCCGAGCTGGGATCCATTGAGGATCACTTGTTCACTCTGCAGGAAACCATTCCTCCCTGCTGCGGCCACAGTAGCTGTCACTGGCATCCTCTTCCCATCCGTTTCTGCAGTGACACTGGCTATGGAAGCAGGCTGGGAAACTTCCCTCCTGCCCTGTGTGTTCCTGAAGGCAGTTTGGTAGAAGTTGGACCTCACAGATTGCCTGCTCTGGGAAAAATGGGACGCATCTGGGGACCTCACTTGTCCCACGGCACTCTCCGAGGCCAGGAAGTTTTCCTTCTCCAGAAGGTTGGTCATGCTGTGGCTGTTGCTGGGCTGGTGGTACAGAGGGACAGAGGGGCTGGGGTAGGCACCATCAAGGACAGCATCACTGGCAGCCCCCACACGGGGTTGTCTCTTGAAGGAGCGTCCCCTGTGCACAGAGTCGCGGAGGGTGTAGCCAACAATATCAGAGCAAGTGTATCTTGGCAGCACAGTCCTGCTGGATCTCAGGCTGTCCCTGTGCCTCATGGAGAATCCAGCTGAAATCCCTCCTTCATAGTGAAAATTTCTGGACACATACGCCAATCTTTCTGGATTTTGCTGGGGTGAAACCTTCAGTCTCTTCAGAGGCTGCCTTTGAGCTCTCTCTTCCATCGTCCTGCAGGCAATCCTTGTCCCCCAGCCATTCGTGTAAGAGGAGGGGGAGGCAACCTGCTCCAGGGGGCACAAAGCAACAGGAGACACAGTAAGGCCACAGCGCTCAGGATTAGCAGCAAAGAAACCAAAAAAGTAAAGACAAAAATTCTACAGCCTGCTCTCAGAATAAAAAAATTAAAATGTGAATATCACCAAAGTTGTGCATTAAATAGGATTCTGCCACACTTCTCTGTACCTCCCTCACGAAGGCAGGAAGAAGTAAAATCTAAACCATCAGGAGACAAAGTCTAAGCATCCAGTCTTCTGTCATGAACTCAAAGTAGTTGCATAAGTCAATTATGCCAGGTAATGAACAGATTGATTATTAATGGAGATTTTTCAGTTGGAACTCCTTATGGACTAACACCAGCATCTGCTACTAAAACTAAATTCAAGGCTGTCTAATAGACTGAAGAAAATTAATCATTCAGATATAAAAAATATCAAACTGAAGTGTCTGCATATTGATAATAATCTTATTATTATAAGGTTATTTAGCACTTGTGTTCATTTGTGGTAGGATCTAGTAAAAAGAGGTAGTCCTTCCCCTGTTTGTCTAGCCTCTTAAAAATTAAGGAGATTGTATAACACTTCAAGAAAATTAAAATGACCATTTCCCCATCTCAATGACTTCTCTAATTCTACAGTTGCAATTTTAGATTATTTTTTTCTTCCTATACCTAATGGGGATAGACTGTACTGGATCATCATCTTACTTTATAATTTTCTCTTTTCTAAACTCAACAAATCCACTGCCATCAACCTTTCTTTGTATAGATGTATCTTCAAGATTCTTACTTTTAGGTGCTGTTTGAGGCCTCTCAATTTCTATACTTTTTTCTTGTTCTCTGTACTGGACTGCATACTCCATTCAAAACCTTCCAGAACTAAATCAACTTGGGACACTATCTGGCCTTGAAATAGAGGAGTCATGGACCAATTTTTTAAAAAAATCATCTAGCATAGGGGCTTAAAACCATAAATAAAAGCTCTGTATATTCCATTTCCATGTTGTGTTAAAGTTTTGTAATATAAAAGTATTTTTTTAAGGTAAACAGAGAAGTTTACACAATCTTTTAATTGAAGGAGCAGTGCTTAGCAGATAGATGCCAGACTGAATTCCCTTAATTTCACTGTTGAGGAGATCCTGAGGGTGATAGTTGACTCACAAAGGAGTAAAGGTTACAGAAACTAGCAAGCTCAGGCAAAGATCATTGGCTATATCTGTTTATTCTCAGAAGTTATGCAAGGATATCTTTATCTTTTTTTTGGGGATAATTAATGTTTTTGTGGAGTACCAGACCTTGTGGCTTTTCCCAGTTTTCACACAGGACATTTAGTCTCTCTTTTCCTCCCACCCCCTGCCTGGCACACTGTATTATTTTCTTGTGATTCCTATGTTGTTGTGGTGGTTCCAAGTCCCCAGAAAACCCTTTACCCCCCACTAGGAAGCCTGGGGCTGGGGACTCCCCTGGGGCAGAGCCCGGGGTAGTTTGCCCTGTGGATGGGCTGGGCTTCCCAGGGGCTAGCTACCCTGTCCCCAGCTGCCACTCTCCTGTCTTATCATCTTTAGGCTCCAGAACTCAGTACTTGATTGTATCATCCCCTGCCAGTCTCCCCTTCTCCTCCCCCTTCCTTTCCCAGTTGGTTCCTGTCCCCCGATCCCTCCCTGGTTCCTCCCCCGAGCCCATCAGTGATTGGTTTGTAATCTCTCAATAAAAGTCTGATGCAGAAGGCGCCCCAGGTATTTCACCTGGGTGCCCAGAGAGCTGGCAACACAGCGTTATGGTGTCTCTATTATCCCGGGTGAAAGAACCCTCCCACGATACTCCGGCTCTTCGGTTACAGTGGCCACCGTAAAGGGAGGCGCAGCCTGCGGCAAGGGGCGTGAGACCCGACAGCAGTAACCTGCTCAGGTCTTGGATGCTGGCTTGTAAATGCCGTGGGGCTGCAGTCTGAGACCCTGGTGGGCAGCTGGCTGGCCCACGCCAATGGCCACACTATGTCACCTCCAGTTTTCCTTTTGTTGCTCTCTTCTGGAAGGAATGGATTCAGGTCAAATATTATGGACTGCAGGACAGGTGAGAATAGAGGATGGGAGGGCAGAGAAGGAAATGTGTTTAAGTAAATGCTTTTAACTCTTCCTATACAGAGCCAGAGCTGCTTCATTGACCATTCAAAAGCTGGGCTATTTCTTTTAATGACAAGAAGCCATTTTTGAGTACTCTAAAATTAAGAAATAATTTCCCCCTTTATACAGTTATTTACTCAATAAATGTTTCTGTTCTCAAGCCAAATTGCTCTCAGTTTACTAAGTTGATCAGGCAGGAATGTTGCTCTTGAGCTGTGTTGATTTCCCAGTTGCTCCTTCAAATAGGTTGATGCCAGTTATGATCCATGTCAAAAACCCTGCAGAAAACCAATTATTTATCTAAGCATTCAGGCCATGACCCCAAGAAAAGCTGGTCAAAATAACAAGAGAATTTATCATTAGATGGTTTTGAAACACCATTGTATTGCAAGGACTGTACTGCTGGAATTCTTGTAATGATAAAACAGGTTACAACAGCAGTATTTTAAATTATAAGGAACCACTCTACATTGTGAAAACTAAAGTATTTGTGAAACTAAAGCAATCTGTTTTCCTTTTTAGACTGGGCAGCATGGCCTCTGGCTACCCTGAGGTACAGATGTGCTGATTGAGCTGCTGTCTGGTGGGATGGATGAAGATCTGACTTGTCACAGCCTTTGCCTAAGTGGAATATAAATATGATTTTTCATTTTCTACCCTGATGCCAATTCTCACAAACCCAACAGGACTGCAAACAGCCCATCTGTATGATTGACTTGAATTTGGCTACTGGGCTCTGAAGTCACTGGAAGGAAAGGAAAACATTAAGAGATTTCATTGTAAAACCCTCATTTTCTAAAAATCAGGTTTTAAGAAGAAAACAAGCAAGCAAACAAACCTTGTAACAACATTTAAATGCTATTATTTTTGGCAACAAAATGAATAAACTATGCGTGTGATACTATATTTATTTCTACTCACTGTCTTCCTTTCCTCACCTGGTTTGCCTGGTAATATGAGAAGCTGTAGGGAGACCTTGGTGCAAAATCATTCTCGGTGATCCCCATGTTATAGACACGCTCTGGTACACTGGATGCATAGTGCAGGCTGCCTGGAACCAAATAATAATATTAGTAAGATCTTACCAAAACATGGCATTGTCATAGAGGACGATACACAGTACTAGGGAAAGGAAGCAGTTGGCACCTACAAGTTGAAAATTGAACAAGGAAATGATGGAAGGATATTTGCATTTTTCTGAGGATACAAACCATTTTTTTTCAGTTCCATATATACTTTATTTAAGACTTATATTTAGCTTTTAGGAGTCCAGTCACTCGTGCAGCTATGAAAAATGTTTCAGCAAAGCAAGGTGATAGTTTAAATATCCCAGATAAAAGCTGATTAAGTGCTGAGAAATGGTATCACTGAGCTAAGAACACTTATTTTTCACTGCAACCACTTTGAATGTTCTTTCAAATATATAAATGCATGGTTTACATAGGATGACTGTGGCATGCAAAATACAGAAGAGATGAAAATATTGCAGCTGTACATTGGACCTGAGAAGCACGGGTTGATGTCTATATCTCTATTACTGATAAATATGCACCCTAAAGATGCAACTCTCACAATGTACAATTATAAACAGCACATACTCAGTACGGACTGTTCATTTCACAGCTGTCTACCTCAACTGCTGCTGTTCTTTCTCCCTTACGTAATAATTTAATGACAATGTATTGGAGTAAATAATGCTTCACTAATCTCAGCGGCAACATGCTCGGCTTCAGGCACCTTTTCCTTTTGGTGCAGTTCCAGTCACAGCCTGCAGGGGGCGCTCTGGGTGTGATGATTCCCTGGCGGCTGCAGGGGGTGCTCTAGGGTGAGCCCAGGTAGCACACGGCAATGGCAGCTGCCCGAGGAACGGAGGGATGGAGGACAGCCTTTGTTCCACAGACCCTCAGGGGGCAGCTGGTGTCGGATCCCCGGACACAGGGAGCTGGGACGGTAAGAGGTCTCCACGTGCAGGGGAAGCCCCGCTACAATGTAGTGAAGAAACTCGGAGCAGCGAGGAGGAGCGGGGGAGAGACAGGCTTGTGGCAGGCAGCTCCCGATGGGGCAGAGGGCAGAGACTCACAGCAGACAGACCGGCAGCTCCGTGCTGGCTTCTCAGGGGGCCGTGGGTTCAGCAGACAGCAGCTCCGACCGTCCAGCTCCGAGGGTCCCGAGCAAGAGAGCGTGACCTCCCCCCTGCCCTTGCTTTTTTTTTTTTCTAAATTAAACCAGTTGTTTTGTGCCCACTCCACCCCTCCTGAAGAGGGTCGGGCATTGTGTTTTGCTAACAAAGCATAAAATGCAGCTGTATGTTTTGTTTTAGTGTTTGAGGTCATGTTTTCGAAGGGACAATGAAAACCGCTTTAAGGAGGTAAAACTTAGTTGCATCCACAGTCCCGAGAGCCGGGCTGTGTTCCCCTTCTCTTCCCTAAAGTGGCGAAGAGACTAAGTCTACTGGAGGCTCTGTTTAGTTACAATCCGTTGCCTCTCCTAACACCCAGTAGACTAACTCCTTACACACCCACCTTAAAAAGAAACACAACACTCCCCCTTTTGCACCAAGAGATTCTTTTGTGAAATTCTGAAGACAGACCCCTCAACAGAGTATAGGGGTGCTTTTCACCTAGGCATGTGCAGTTTGCGGGAAATTCGAGATGCCCCCCTTGCTTTCTAGACACCGCTCACCCTTTCAGAGTGTCGGGCTAGGTGCGGCTGGAGCAAAACGTCCTTCCCCTGTTACAAATTACACAAAACCTTGCAGCCCCTTCTGCCTCAGAATCCTGTCCGTGACGCCAATTGATGTCACCATCCGCTGGTAGGAGCAGGGGTCGTGATGGTTCGTTACTTTGAATCTCAGAGTGCAAAAGAAAACAGGGACAAGTATTTTTGCTTAAATCAAAATCAAAAAGCACTTTATTGAGTGCCAACAACACGCTTATGCGATAGAGGAGAGAGAGAGAGAAGGAAGAAAGAGAGAGGAAAGGGGGGGCATAGCTACCACGGCACGACGAAGTCCTCGTTGTCCGGATCCGATGGATTCGTCTCGTCCGTAGGGAGATCTCGTAGGGGTACTTTTTGAGAGTCTCTTTATAGTCTTTTCGAAAGCGAGGGGCAGGTAACCAAGAGATTAGGCAATCCCTCCAGAGACGAGGGGCAAGTAGCCAGCAGGTGGGGAAATAGGGCCCATTGTTTTAGGGTACAGGTACAGCGGTACTAGACAGATTGTTTTTGTGCAGTCCTTTCCGCCCCGTTAGCCGAGCGGCACGGTTCTCTGCGGCACAGCTCTGCAGCACAGCTCTGCAGCACACCCGGGCACCTGGCAGGCATCCCACCAAGATCTGGCTGGACCTCATTGTGCAAAAGTCCTTTTCCCCTCTTAGGGTCTCTGGGTTTTCGGCCTCTGCTTCTGTCGATGGTCGTGAGGCAGATAGGGATTTCCGTCCAGACTCTTACAGCCCCCCAGCCAGGGAGAGAGGGTACACCCCACGATCTGAGCTGTGGTTCTTCGTGTGTGACCATGGGAAAGACATGAGGAAGTGGGATAAGAAAACCACTGCTACCCTGTCAGCACGGGTACAGCAACTCAAGGAGGGAAAGACTAACCGAGGCGGGGGGGTCTACTAAAGTGAAGGTAGCCTCAGCCACCTGTGACCAAGATGCCAGATATTACAGAAGGGAGGACGATCTGTTCGATCCCCTCGAGGGGACCACTACTATGTATGCCCAGGAAAGAAATGATAACCAGGGCTAGAGGGGCCCTGCCTCTAGCCAGGAAGAGGCACGGGAAAACCGGGTCTTTTAGACAGTGTGGATCCGATGGCCTGGCACATCAGAACCACAAAAATATGAAGCGTTAGTTGATACTGGTGCGCAGTGTACCTTAATTCCATCGAGACATGTGGGGGCAGAACCTGTTTCTATTGCTGGGGTGACAGGGGGATCACAGCAATTAACTTTGTTGGAAGCCGAGGTGAGCCTGACCGGGAAGGAGTGGCAGAAACACCCCATTGTGACTGGTCCAGAGGCCCCATGTATTCTGGGCATAGACTTCCTCCGGAATGGCTATTACAAAGACCCAAAGGGACTCAGGTGGGCTTTCGGAATAGCGGCTGTGGAGGCAGAGGGCACCAGGCAACTGAACACCTTGCCTGGACTATCGGAAAATCCAACTGCAGTGGGACTCCTGAGAGTAAAAGAGCAACAAGTGCCAATTACCACCTTGACAGTGCACCACCGGCAGTACCGGACAAATCGAGACGTCGTGATCCCCATCCACAAGATGATCCGCGACCTGGAAAGCCAAGGAGTGGTCAGTAAGGCTCATTCACCCTTCAACAGCCCCATCTGGCCTGTGCGCAAGTCTGACGGGGAGTGGAGATTGACTGTGGACTATCATGGCTTGAATGAAGTGACTCCACCATTGATTGCTGCCGTGCTGGACATGCTGGAGCTCCAGTACGAGCTGGAGTCCAAGGCAGCAAAATGGTATGCCACCACTGACATCTCCAATGCGTTCTTCTCCATCCCTCTGGTAGCAGAGTGCAGGCCTCAGTTTGCCTTCCCCTGGAGAGGTGTGCAATATACATGGAATCGGCTACTCCAAGGGTGGAGGCACAGCCCCACAATCTGCCATGGACTGATCCAGGATGCACTGGAAAAGGGTCAGGCTCCAGAGCATCTCCAATACATCGATGACATCATTGTGTGGGGGAACGCGGCAGCAGAGGTATTTGAGAAAGGAGAGATCATCATAATCCTCCTGGAAGCCGGTTTTGCCATCAAGAAGAGCAAAGTCAAGGGGCCTGCTCGAGAGATCCAGTTCCTGGGGGTAAAATGGCAAGATGGACGGCGCCAGATTCCCATGGAGGTCATCTATAAGATCACTGTGATGTCTCCGCCAACTAACAAAAAGGAAACGCAAGCTTTCCTAGGGGCCATAGGCTTTTGGAGAATGCACATTGCAGAGTACAGCCAGATTGTGAGCCCTCTCTACCTGGTTACCCGCAAGAAGAACGATTTCCACTGGGGCCCTGAACAGCAACAAGCATTTGCCCAGATCAAGCAGGAGATCGCTCACGCGGTAGCGCTTGGCCCAGTAAGGACGGGACCAGAGGTGAGGAATGTGCTTTACTCTGCAGCCAGGAACAATGACTTGTCCTAGAGCCTTTGGCAGAAAGTGCCTGGAGAGACTCGAGGCCGACCGCTGGGATTCTGGAGCCGAAGTTACAGAGGGTCTGAGTCCAACTACACCCCCACAGACAAGGAAATCTTGGCCGCCTATGAAAGAGTTCAAGCCGCCTCGGAGGTAATCGGCACTGAAGCACAACTCTCCTGGCACCCCGACTACCGGTGCTGGGGTGGTTATTTAAAGGAAAGGCTCCCTCTACCCACCACGCCACTGAAGCCACATGGAGTAAGTGGATTGCACTTATCACACAGCGCGCCCGCATTGGAAATCCAAACCGCCCTGGGATCCTGGAAATAATTATGAATTGGCCAGAAGGTGAAAGCTTTGGTCTCACTGATGAAGAGGAGCAAGAACAAGTGACCAGGGCTGAGGAGGCCCCTCTGTACAATCAACTGCTAGATGAAGAAAAGTGCTACGCCCTTTTCACTGATGGTTCCTGTCGCATCATAGGGATGAACCAAAAGTGGAAAGCAGCTGTGTGGAGCCCCACACGACAGGTTGCAGAAGCCACCGAAGGAGAAGGTGGGTCGAGCCAATTTGCTGAACTCAAAGCCGTTCAGCTGGCCCTGGACATTGCTGAGCGAGAGAAGTGGCCAAAGCTCTACCTCTACACTGATTCGTGGATGGTAGCCAATGCTCTGTGGGGTTGGCTGGAAAGGTGGAAAAAGGCCAACTGGCAGCATAGAGGAAAACCAATCTGGGCGGCTGATGAATGGAAAGACATTGCCACTCGGGTAGAGAAGCTACCCGTAAAGGTCCGCCATGTAGATGCCCATGTCCCTAAGAGCCAAGCTAACGAAGAACACCAGAACAACAAGCAGGTAGATCACGCCGCAAAGATAGAGGTGGCACAGATAGATTTAGACTGGCAACACAAAGGGGAGCTGTTCCTAGCCCGATGGGCCCATGATGCCTCAGGCCACCAGGGCAGAGATGCCACCTATAAGTGGGCACGAGACCGAGGGGTGGACCTAACCATGGACAGCATCTCCCAGGTGATCCATGATTGTGAGACGTGCGCCGCGATCAAACAAGCCAAGCGAGTAAAGCCTCTATGGTATGGTGGATGGTGGTCCAAATACAAGTATGGAGAGGCTTGGCAGATTGATTACATCACACTGCCCCAGACACGCCAAGGCAAGCGCTACGTTCTCACAATGGTGGAAGCCACCACATGATGGCTGAAGACCTACCCTGTGCCTCATGCCACTGCCCGGAATACCATCCTGGGCCATGAAAAACAGGTTCTTTGGAGACATGGTACCCCTGAGAGAATTGAATCCAACAATGGGACTCATTTCAAAAATAGCCTTATAAACACCTGGGCTAGGGAACATGGCATCGAGTGGGTGTACCATATCCCTTATCATGCACCAGCAGCTGGGAAAGTTGAATGGTACTATGGCCTGCTCAAAACCACCTTGAAAGCACGGGGTGGGGGGACGTTCAAGAACTGGGAGACTAATTAAGCAAAGGCCACATGGTTAGTGAACACCCGAGGCTCCTCCAACCGAGCAGGGCCTGCCCACTCTGACCCCTTGCGAACAACAGATGGAGATAAGGTTCCAGTAGTACACATGAGAGGTATGCTGGGAAAGACTGTTTGGGTAAACTCTGCCTCAAGCAAAGACAATCCCATCCGTGGGGTTGTCTTTGCTCAAGGACCAGGCTGCCCCTGGTGGGTGATGCAAAGGGATGGAGAGACCCGATGCATACCTCAAGGAGATCTTGTTTTAGGGTGAACTACCTATGATACCGTGCGTGTATCTCTATCTGCATGTATGTATATACTTCGAAGGTTTAAATTTGATGAAAGGTGTTTGCATGGGAAAAAAATTCGGGGTGGAGAATGTGGGAGTTTGTATTTAGTTTTTTTTAGTTTCTTTTTCCTCAGGAATTTCTCTCCCATGGGTTGCTATTGATGGGCTAATAGCTGAATACTTAAGAGAACAAAGCACCGAGGCTAGGGCCTTTCTCCTTGGCAGGGTGGGGCAGAATCTCTCTCATGGAAGCAGGGCCTGACAACGCGAGATTTTGGAGACTGAAAAAGCAAGGGTGGGGGGGAGGTCGCTCTCTTGCTCGGGACCCTCAGAGGCGGACGGTTGGAGCTGCTGTCTGCTGAACCCACGGCCCCTGAGAAGCCAGCACGGAGCTGCCGGTCTGTCTGCGGTGAATCTTTTCTCTCTGCCCCATTGGGAGACGAGCTGCCTGCCACCAGCCTGCCTCTTCCCCGCTCCTCCTCGCCGCTCCGAGTTTTCCGCTACATTGTAGCTGGGCTCCCCCTGCACGACGGGACCTCTTGCCGTCCCAGCTCCCTGTGTCCGGGGATCCTGCTGCGGCACCGACACCAGCCGCCCCCGCCCCAAGGGTCTGTGGAACAAACGCTCTCCTCCATCCCTCTCTGCCTCGGGCAGCCGCCATTGCTGTTGTGCTACCTGAGCTCACGCCGGAGCGCCCCCTGCAGCCACCGGGGAATCATCACACCCAGAGCACCCCTGCAGCCACCAGGGAATCATCACACCCAGAGCGCCCCCTGCAGCCACCAGGGAATCATCACACTCGGAGCGCCCCCTGCAGGCTGTGACTGGAACTGCATCAAAAGGGAAAAGGTGCCTGAAGCCGAGCAGGCTGTCACTGGGTTTCTGGTTCTGTTTGTTGGTTAACACCATAGCTGTTGTTATTTGTTAGCTTTGTTTTAGATATTAGTAAAGAACTGTTATTCCTATTCCCATATCTTTGCCTGAGAGCCTCTTGATTTCAAATTTATAATAATTGGGAGGGAGAGGGGTTACAGTTTCCCATTCCAAGGGAGGCTCCTGCCTT
Organism: Eopsaltria australis; assembly: GCA_034509425.1. NCBI lineage: Eukaryota > Metazoa > Chordata > Aves > Passeriformes > Petroicidae > Eopsaltria > Eopsaltria australis. Next base: position 17,849 of record JAVTVJ010003665.1, read on the forward strand.
CCTTAACAGATACCTGTCTTTCAAACCAGGACAGGAGCGAAGAGGCTTGTATCTATTTCATGTAATGGGTGGGTTATTCGTTCCCCCTACTCATGTCTCTGATTCAACAAAGTTAAAATTCACATGCCCAAATACTCATAAAATAACATTAGATTCAGATTCACTGTTAATATTACGTCTCTGTACAGGTGTTTCATTGATTTAGCATCTATTCTCTGTGGCAGTAAGCAGAAATAGACCATGTTGTTTATATTGTTCTTTAAAACAAAAGAAAAATGCATTAGAAAGTGTCTTTTTTTTCTGTTAGCTATGTTTGTTTGGGATTTTGTTTATTCCTTTTTTCAGCACCTTTTACAGAATTCATGTTGTTATCTAATGGTCCTTTCTGTCCGAGATTTCCACCTCTGGTCTACACTGAGCTTTATTTTATAGAAAGAAAATGTCAACACCAGAAAAGACTTCCTTATATCAATTCCAGGTTTTTGTTCAAGTTGTTACCTGAGCTGAGCCCAAACAAAGCACGCTGGAGGACAAGGACCAAAATCTTTTCAATTCCAGGCAATGATAATACACAGGGAAACAGATACAGAATAAAAACTCTTTCATCATCCCAAGACATCCTCTGGGTCTCTGAAGGATAAGCAACTAGATCTAGCCCTGAAAAAGGAACTAGCTTGTACCACATTAACTTGCAGACTCCAGAGCTTGGACCTGGGCCCTTGAGTCTTCCTGTAGAGGTTTAAGACTTTGGATTCATAAAAGGCAGTTCAGTCAGCAAGCAAGTGCAGCAATTGACTAATAAGAGTCCAGGCCAAGAATGACCCTCTGTGCTCAATCTTTCTGGCTCTTTATATAGCACTAGATGAAGTTTCATCCTCTGTGTGTGTCTGTGGGCAAGGAGATTTGGGACTTCTTGCTGACCAGTTTCTGCCCACATAATAATAATATTGGTAGCCAGTTGTGTTGGCTTTGTCTGTGATAAAGTTGATTTTCCTTAAAGTCGCTCGTATAGTGCTGTGTTCTGGATTTGTGATGGCAGCAGAGTTGGTAACACATGGATATTTGAGTTATTGATGAGCAGTGCTGACACAGCCTCCAGGCTGAAGAGTGAGATAGTGGCTCTGTGGTGCTAAACTGACTGACAGGATTAAACCACAACTCTGTCCAGCCATAGTTTTCACAGTGTGATGCAGAAATTCTAAGCTCTAGATGCTAATGCATTTTAGACTAGACTTTGGGTAGGACAACTGAATTGATTTTTTCCTGTTTCAGTAGAATGGGCAACGAAGAGGAAATTTGTTACATTCACAAATTCCCATTTGTTTACTTCTCTTTCCTTTTTTTTTTCTTTTAAATAGAACTTTTTTTTCTAATATTTAAAATCTGGCAAAACTAAGTTTATTATAAGGCATGGTGCTTGTCCAGGATTTCTGATTCAAAAAATTAATATGGACTACAGGTTACCTTTTCCTTTGAGAAAATGTTTTAATGTAAATACAATGGATGCTTCTTGAGGATGCCCTAGCTGTGTGTGGCAGCTCATGGAATCATGGCTACATAGGGGGTTTCAGGTAGATTAATTCACACAGGACTAAGGAAGTTGTGTGTGCTCTTACTGTGGAAATTATAACCAGCTGGAGAAGGCCAGTGTAATTCTGTGACACCCATCAATGTTTCACAATTTGTTGTTGTTCTTCCCTCTGAAGACGAGAACACTGAAAAAAGTTTTTTATTCTGAGAGAATTGTCAGAACATCAACTTGTGATTCTATGAAGTCAGCCTTAGAGGAGGAGGGCAGGGAAAAGGTTTTTCTTCATAACCAATAGTGACCAGAGAGATTTCTGTTGCCAAAAAATCTGCCTTAAAAAAACCAACAAATGAAATTCAATAAAATGCTTCAGTAAAATAGAAAAAAATGTATTCTTCCTACAACATTTCCATTAGATCTAAATGGTAAACTCTGGCAATTAAAAGTAAGAAAATTGAAAATAAGGGTTGAAGAACTGAAGAGCTTTAATAATTCTCATCATTATCTATCCTCATGCAAGTATATAAAAAAGAACTAGATGTATTAGTACTTCAGAATTTGACGTGTAAGAAAGTATAGTTCAGAGCTGGCACTCCGATTCTGCCACAGACAATAAATTGAGAGGTGTTCCCAGATGTGATTTTTGTAATGAAGTATGATCTGCTTAGCCACAACATCCCTGTGGAAGATAAATATTTGTCTTCACTAAATCATACAAATACTGCCCATTGCATATTCCCTTGAATGGTGTAATCAGACTCATGACCACAAAATGAAAATATATATCTTTGTTAATGACTCCTAGGATATAGGAAATGAATGCTCAAAACACAGACACAAACACGAAGGAGAAGGAAAAAATACAACAAAAAGCTAAAGAACAGTTTCTATTTTGATATAATTTGTTTCCAATAGAAAAATACCCACTACCCAAACTAAATGTGAAGTTGCCCTCTTTATTTTACAGTGATCAGCTAATTGGCATCTTTTGAGTTACTTTGGCTCTGACATGACAGAACAGGTTCAGCTCCTCTTATACTGTGTGGTGAGCAAGGATGTGGGATGCCCCTGACATCAGAAGGGTGTGGACCTCTTGGAGTCCAGAGGAGAGCCATGAAGATGGTCAGAAGGCTGGAGCACCTCTCCTATGCAGACAGGCTGAGAGAGTTGGGATTGTTCAACTTGGAGAAGAGAAGGCTCCAGGGAGTCCCTAGAGCACCTTCCAGTGCCTAAAGGAGCCCTACTGGAATGCTGGAGAGGAACATTTTATAAGGTCACGTAGTGATAGGACTGAAGGAGATAGGTTTAGATTAGATATCAGAAAGAAATTCTTCTCTGTGAGCGTTGTGAGACTCTGGCATGATTTTCCCAGAGAAGCTGCAGATGCATCATCTCTGTAAATGTCCCAGGCCAGGCTGGATGGGGCTTTGAGCAACTAGGTCTAGTGGAAGGTATTCCTTCCCATGCCAGGGAAATTGGATTTAGATGATCTTCCAGATCCCTTCCAACCCAAGCCTTTCTGTGACTCTGTGGTTCTATATGACTCCTACAGACTTGACTCACAGAAAGTGATTATTCTGGGACTAACCCACAGCACAGGGCAACAAGCACTTGCAGTGATTAAGCAGTCTGTTCTTTCCTGTAAGTATTTAGGGGGCAGAGGCAGAACTTGCCACTGCTTTCCAACAGAGACAACCAATTTGAGGACATGTCAAACCTACCCAGGCTGTTCTTCCTGTTGTATAATTACTGTTTGCCCCACTGAGTTACATCCTTGTTAATAGGCAGGCCCATTACAATGGCTTCCTCTCATCTACAGTGAAAGCAGCAAGAAAAAAATCACCTGTTGTTTTTATCAGGATCAGCCCAGCTCTGAGAGAGCAGCAGCAGAGCTACTGTTATGTTCTCTACCAGATCTATTTATACATGGGCATATGGAACATTTTCCCTGCACTGATACTTTTCGGCTCAAGTGTCATGGTTTGCTTTTTAGGCTATTAATAACAACAACAAGAGCAATAACAGCAACAATAATAATAATTCTACCCCTGTCAACATCTGCACTTTCAGTAAATTTCTGTTCCATCCTTTTCCCCCCAGTTTTCTTCTTACTTGTCTTTCTTCCATACACTGCCAGGTGCCTAATGTCTAGACTGTAAGATCCTAGAGCAAAAGTTTTCAAACTTTTGTGTTTTTATATACCCTGACAAAAAATCCTAATGGAGCTGCAAATATAAGACTAGTGAGTACAGATTTATTTTTGTTAGCTGTATTTCCTGACTTCCCTAGAAATAGCCAAAGTACCTCCAGGGAGTTGTAGACAAACCACTGGAAAACAGAGCCATAAAAAGTGAGTTTCCTGTGCCTTGAGGTTAGAGTCAAGTAAAATTTCAGGTGTTCTCTGCAGAGTTTTAGGGTTTGAGAAAGTTCCTCTCCCAGCATAGATGTAGGAATGTGGTAGCAAGACGTATCTTGTAGGAGAGAGTTGATGCAGTCTGACATGCAAGAAAAAGAGAGAGAAACAGTATTTTTAGAATAAGGACTGTAACAGGTCTCTTTTAATCTGGCAGGAGTAGATCTCAGTGTCTCAAGGTAGACAACGTACAATAAAAACCTACAGAATTCTTCTTTGTTTGGAGAGCACAGGGTACCTTGGGGGACTCAGCTCTTTTAGCAAAAGTATATTGTCCTTTCTTACTATTTGTTCAGAAAATACAGTGGAAGTTGCACAAATATGTGCATTGTGTTTTAAATGGTTTGAAGATCAGTACTGGTTGATTGTTATGATCTAATTATTAAAGTTCTTTAGAGATACCTCTGCCCGAATTAAGGTACAAGCGAGACCAAATGCCAATCAATAGTATGAGTTTTATTTTATAGTAAATATGAGAGAGAGAGAGAGAAGAGAGAAAAGAGGAAGTAGGGAGAAAGATGGGGGGGCAGAGAGGGAGAGGGACAAAGAAGTATCACCACTCCGTGGGTCCCACTGGTGTCCTGATGTCCTCTTCAGCTGGTCTCGGTGGTGGAAGTCCCCCAAAAGCACAGAATGCCATGGGTTAATATACACTCAGGCCAGGTGGAAATGTCCAGGCATGTCCCCCCAGGGGAGGGGGCAGCCTCTAGCAGCAGACTCTGCTTGCATCACGTGCACTCCTGTGGTGCAAGGCATCTGGGGAGCACTTTGGGGGGTCTGTGATAGATTGTGACTCCCCCTCAGCTGCCTCTCACGTGAGAGTCCCGTGGATGTGGCTTGTGGAGTTGGGGGTTCCACAGCTGGGCCAGTTTGTGTAATGGAGGATGAGTGTGTATTGCCTCTGACCAGAGGTTACGCCATCCTCCTCCCCCCTTCAGCTGCAGGCTAGGGTTGTGCAAACTTGGCTTCTGTGAGCTGTGCTTTGCCCCCCACCCCAAACTCAGCCAGAAAATGATTCTCAGTACAGCTGGTGGCTTCAGCCTCTGTGGACGCATTCTTTTCCCTCAGACTGAGATGACTGAACAATAGGCTTTTCCTTTTATCTAATCTCAGCAGTTTGACTCAGTTCAAGGTCCCAGTCAGGTATCTTCAGGGAGGCTTCTCTGATCAAAACTTTATATCAATGTTTGAGGCATGAACTATTTTCAGTCTCTGACAGTTGATCAATATAGCATATAATAATTTTTCTCATTTATATACTTCAAATTTACATTACTCAATAGAATATCAGTGACAATAGTAGCTGAGAAATAATTCAATGATTATGCCACCCTCAGAAAATGTCTTTTTGCCATGGTGGAACAGATTTATGAAAAAGAGAGTGTTTATTGTTCCTATTTCAGCATACGTCTGAATATAAAAAGTATCACTTTTTTTTCCAGAGAGAGTTCAGACTTTAAGATTTAGTATGTTTACAGCTCAGTAGAAATTAAAAATTAAAAATTAGATTTTTAGACAGACTCAATTTTTGTTTATACCTGTAATAAAATTTAGATAAATAAATTCAGGCTTTTAAAATAATGTATCCATTCAGGGATTCTTGGATTAAATCCTTGTGGGATCTCTATATATGAACATACATATTTATGTTTAGTTGTCTGTATGAGAAAGGATAGGTTCTTTTCAGTTGTAATAATAAATGAATTTTATGGCCTAAGGTTTTCTATAGTTTTTCAAGTTTTGAAGTGCTCCTGACTTTTCAGTAGGTATTTCTGAGGCTGGAGCTTGCCTGAAGTTCCCTTGCTAATTTCATAAGAAATAAAAAAAAATACCATGGGAAAACAGTGCAGACAGTTTGAGCCGCCTTAAGGTGAAAAAAGAAGCAGTGAAGATGCTGTAACAACTTGGGTGAGTGAAGGAGAGAGATTAAAATCTATTCCTAACAACATTGTTCCTTCATCTGCCAGCAGGGTCCTCCCTATTGATGTTATTAGTCAGCTCAGAAAACCCAGGGGAAGCCCATCTTTATCTGGTAGAATCACCTCACTCATTGGAATGGTTACAGATTTGGATTGGTTTAGATTAACTATTGCTTATCTCTCATTGACTGCACAGAAGTAAAAGAAGAAAAAAAAAGGAAAAAAAAATATTCTATAGAACACTCATTCTAGAGTGTCTAGACTAAGAGTGCTTAATTGTATCTAATAAGCACTAACCCTTTTCTTGCTTCTAGCTAAAAAGCAAAGGTTATGGTCACTGAGCCAAAAAGTCAGCATCAATCATTGGGCTACTGAAGAAAGTGGTTTCCACATCTCAAGTATCCTCTTTGCTTTCATTTCTCTTCCCCTGCTAAAGCTAAAAGCGTGCCATTAAACAGAGCAGCTTGATCTACTGCCTTCTTCCTCTGTTTTAGCAGGTGCTTTAAAAATGCTGAATTCTGAACAGTGATTTCCAAGATACAGAGATCAGTCCTGGTCCTATCATCAGCTACAAGTTCCGGAGGGCTGCAGCTCCCATCTGCATATCCTGGGTGGATGAACTGCCACTGGCAAGGGTAAGTGGCTACAAATCTGCCAAGGGAAGGATGCTACTGCCCACCCCCCTGAGCAGCTAAAGGTCACGGAGCAGGTACAACAAACTCAGTTCGGAAACTGATGGCTCCAGTTAAGATACATCTGAAACCTATGCTGTTAAGCCCTTCTTTGGCTGCACTTGAGAAAATTGTATCAAGAGCCACAATTTGAGTGATTGACCCTCACCATACATCTCACACCAGTCCAGCACTCTTAGCCTTTGCACACACAGACCAGAGGTTTTCAGGTGTTTTCTAGGACTCAGGAATTGCAATCATGACCAGGTGTAGGAAAACTTATTATGGTCTCTTCCCTAGGAGGAATGTGTTTTAATTTCATGGAGCTAGAGGGGTCTTAACTAATCTCTGCTTTACTTAATTAGATGTGCTAGCAGAAATTTCCATGCCACCTCTTGAGTGTTGCGGTGGTCCAAGCCCCCAAAAACCCTTTTCCCACCCTAGGAAGCTCTGGGCTAAAGCCCTAAGTGGTTTGCCCTGTAGATGGGCCGAGCTTCCCGGGGGCTGGCTACCCTGTCCCCACTTGTCTGGCCTCCTGCCACTCTCCTGTCTATCATCTTTAGGTTCCAGAAAGTTCACTGTTACTCGGTAGTTGATTGTGTTATCCCCTTGTCAGTCTCCTCCTCTCCTCCCCCTTCCCTTCCCAGTTGGTTCCTGTCCCCTGATCCCTTCCTGGTTCCTCCCCTGAGCCCGTAAGTGATTGGTTTGTAATCCCTCAATAAAAGTCTGATGCAAAGGAGCTCCGGGGTCTTTCGCCTGGATGCCCAGAGAGCTGCTAACCCTATGTTACAGTGTCTCTATTATTCCGGGGCGAAAGGACCCTTCCGCTATACTCCAGCTCTTTGGTTACAGTGTCCACCATAAAGGAAGGCACGGCCTGCGGCCAGGGACATAAGGATCTGACAGCAGTGAACCCGCTCAGGTCGGGGACACTCGCTTGTAGCCACCATCGGGCTGCTGTCCAAAACTCTGGTGGGCAGCTGGCCAGCCCACACCATCGGCCACACTTGAGGAAACAACATGAGGGAATTTGAAAAGAGGCAGTTGGTTAAAATGAGTAAAGATGTTATACACACCTCTTCTGCCTGCCTAATTACTCATGACAAGAACACACACAGCTGTGACTAGGATGCACCAGAACAAACTGTTCTATAAATTCACAGCAGTTTCCTGTGTATTCCAGAAAATATATAAGGACCTACAGAAAATGCAAAGTGTCAGTGGTCTCTTGGCAACTCTCTGTTAACTCATATGAGGAGTGTAATAGACAATAAAAGCATTCACTTAGAAAAGGATTTCATTCCTTCTAAGGTGCTGGATACTTATCTCCTGAGGGATTAATTTGTTGGAGGCAGATACTGAATGTTCCCAAGGCCTCGTTGGGAATTCTCTGCTGAGTGAGTGTGAAGCTTCTGCAGCTTGTGCTGAAGCACAGATCAGTTTAAGAAGCTTGTAGCTGTGTGTCTGAGGAAACACGTTGGTTCATTTTCTTCAACCTCTGAAAACAGAATCAGAATTAAAATAAGATCAGGTAATTTTATTATAAGGAAATGAACATAAATCTATGAAACTTGCTTCCTCTGCCAATTACACTGGTTTTGCAGCAGGGCAGCTAGTAATTCTAGGTAATTATTCTCATTTAGTGCTGATATAAGTGAAAGGAGAACCATGGCCTGTGGTCTAAGAAGAGAAGATTGTAATAAACACCAGATACTTGCCATAGACAATATTTTCTGTAGATTCAAACAAATTCCTGAGATGCATTTGGTTCCATTTTAGCTTCTTTGTCACTTATCCTGGTTACTTCAATTTGCAAGAAGGTTTGTGCAAACCCTGACACCTTTATGAAGGCTCGTGAAAATAATAACTATCATGCAGAGTTCAAAGGGATTCAAACTCATAGGAAGATGTTTAAAGATTTAATAATAAAAGAACATATCTATACTGCTAAAGATATCATTCTGGCATCATCTTCAAATGTTATCAGGTGGAGATAGTTGCATGGTGCCAGGGAACAGAGGACAAACTCCTTGTACTTGCTACCATATCATTACTTTATATATGGAGAGGAGAACATATTGCACAGTGCAGAAAGTCATTTGCAAAAGAGGTGATTCCTGCCCACTTCAAAACATACCCAAAAATGAATCTGAATAAATGGTGCATTCTATTCAGAGAAAAAGAGATTAAAAAAGAACATGCTTTGCTAAAAAGTAATTTAAAATAATATGATTTTTTCCATTTGTCCTGGGTTAGTCAGGAGGGGTCAAAACCTAGACAGTGACCTATGCTGCAGGAAATGATATAACTTCCTTCCTGAGAGAGAGAGCCAAAAACCAGGTAGTTTTAAGGATTGATATGTAAGTAAACGAATTAAAAAGTTGATCTGCCTTCAAGGAAAAACCATATGTAAGCAAAGACCCTCTGAGCCTCTTCCTCTTTTGGCCTGCTGCTGTGTTGAGAGGAGCATCTCCCTGCTTCTCTCCCCGGTAAGGCCTGCCCACCACATCCCCCCCCCCCCCCCCCCTCCCCCCCTTCCAATTCAGGGAGGGAGGGGAGGGAAGGGAGGTTTAGAGTGGCTGTGCAGCTGCAGCTGGGCACGGGGGAGAAACCAGATGGAATTTTCGGCAGATACAGCTCAGCCGGTATGTCAGCTACACTAGACAGGGCCAGATCCCTGCTCCGGGCCAGTCTAGGACCGGGCCAGACTTCATCCAGTTCAGGCCAGGCCCTGCCCTGTCACCCAGGACCCGGCTGGCCCTACCAGGCCGAGCCAGCTTCTCAGAGCCAGGCCACAGAGACTCTGAGAGCTTCTGCCATCCAGCTCCGACCTTTTCAAACAGCCCAGCAGGGAGCACGTGATCAACACACTGCCAGAGAGAGAGAGAGATTAACTCTATCCATGCCTGGACTAAACTTGCAGACACCCATCCTTCCTTGCACAGAGAGAGGAACAAGTGAGGACATCTACATAAATGCAGCATAGAGACTTTGCAGTCAGTGAGGAAAGCAGAACCGATGCCTAGAGGGAGGAGCATGAGAAGTGCTTCGAGAGGGAAGCTGAAAAACTCTTTTGGAGAATCATGGTTGGGGACTGAGCTAATAAATTCCCTGTAATATATGAAGACATAATCTAAAGGGGGAATGTGAGGTTCTAATTGCAGCTAGTGAATTGAAATACCTGGATAAAGACAAGTAGGTGTTGAAATAAGTACAGCCTGATGAGAATCTTGAACCAAGAGAGAGGAGAGGCTATGACCCAGAGCCCTGGTCCCGGGGGGAATGCCAGAGAACCTGTGTTGTCAGGAGTGTTGTCTTTTGTGTGTTGTCAGGGAGAAAGAAATGGAGAGGTGGAGGAAGGAGGGGTGATCTGAGGAGTTTGTTCTGGTTCTTCTTGTTTTTTTCTTTGTCTTAGGTGTATTAATAAACTTTCTTTATAAAGTTTGAGCCTGCTTTGCCTACTCCTAATCCTTATCTCACAGCAAACATCAGCTGAATTTTGATAAGTGTGCTGGCATTTGGTCACAAACTTGAATAAGCAAACTGGAACCATTACACCCTTCCTTGACTCTTTTTGCGTATGTGTGTGTGTGTGTGTGTGTGCCTGTGCGTATATGTTTTGCAGGTGGGCAATAATATGACAAACTTGTAATAAACTTTCATGACATTGTGGTCAGAGGGTCAAGTCCTGGCTCTGTCAATGTGACTTCCAAAACTATAATTGATTTATATAGGGTCGTGTTGTCAACGAGACCCATGGAAAGGACACTTGACTTTTTGGCAGTTTTGCAGCAAAGGATTATTTTCAGTTTTTGTTCCAAACAAATGGTGAGTTCACGTACCTTCTTATCCTTTTGTTTCTTGCAGGTATAGATTGGAACATTATAAACCCAGCCTTTTTATTTTTAATCCCACAGTATTGATCATACCAGGAGGATTTAAAATTTATGCAACCTTTTTAGCAAGTTCCACTGTGATCAATCTTCTTTGTTCAAAATAACATTGCAAACTTTTCATGGAATTTGACTCACATTTTCAGAGCAATAAACCTACCCAGAAAACCAGTTGAATACATTCCTTAGAAAAAAAGATAGCATCATGCTAGGATTTTGAGTTTTTTACTTGAAGTAATACTTGAGATTTCTAGAGACTTTCCATAGAAAATATTATTTTACACTCATGTGTGCTCTGAGAAGAGCTGGTCACAAATATTCATTGAACAGATGTAACCCCTGGATCTGTTTGGGAGACAAACACCAAGTGTCTGCTAGTCACAGCTCTCATCACATAGTTTCTATCAGTAGACTTCAGCATATGGCAGCTCCACACATAATTGCCTTCATTTACATATTGTTTGTTGCTCACAGGGGGTGAATAGTTACATCACATGACAAGGTTTCTGCTCCCCAGTTGAATTAGTGAACATTTTACAACCAGCAAATAATGTGAAGTATATCAGAAATGAGAGAGTGAATGGTTTTGTTTGCACAGAAAGACCCCAGTTTTCCTGTTTGGATGGGTATTTAAGTGATGCACAGCCAGGCCTCAAGCATCCATGTGAAATGCATCAAGGGCAAGATGAGCAAACATGACTGAACTCTCTTATAAATAGTTTGAATAACTTGGATGTTGTTTAGACAGCCTACAACCAGTTCTAACACAGAGCTGCACAGAACAGCAAAACCGAGCTGAGAGCCCTAGAAAGAGCCTCCCATCTTGCACTTGTTGAAATTGGGGTCACTTAAAGCACATCTTTTTCACAAGTGTCAGAACTTTCCATGCGAAAAGTGGGTTGGGGGGAACAGAAACACGTGGTCATTTTAATGAAGTAGCAGGCAAGCCTTTGAGAAATGTTTTTGGGAGGCCAGGAAAATGCTGTGGAAAAGCTTAAGGTTGAATAACACTGATACTGCTGAATTGATGGGAGAGCACTTGTGAGAATCAGGTTAGAGAAGTCACATGCAAGGAGTACCTCAGTGTTGTTGGAATCTTGTGCTATTGCATGGTTAATGAAGGACACAGAATTTCCATCTTTTAATAATTTTAAATCTCAGTTGAGAGATTAGAAGAAATAATATTTCAAGTAGGAATCTGAGTCAAAACCCCAGATCTACACATCCATCATCCTGAGGCAAATTTGGTTCTGGAGCCAAATGCTGCTGCCTGGGCTCAGTGCCAGAGATGTAGTGGTGACTCATTAGTAGCATGTCCAGGGTAAATGAAGGTTTTCTGGAGGTATGAGCATATTGACTGAAAGCCCAGTAGTGCTGATGGAAAGACTCCCTACCAAGAGCTTTAAATCAAGCTGTTGAAACTGGGTTCCTGGGGATATTATTAAAACTCCATTATACATCTTGGGCTCTTGAAGAAATGTAGCCATATGTCTACTTGATGAATCACTGAAATTTCTGATAGAAATATCTCATCTGGTACTGATCCTGCCAATTTCTATCTAGTTTAAGTTCCAGTAACCAATTACAATCCAATATGTTATAAACTGAGCCAAACATTCTTGCAGGTATCTCAGATACGTCAGTGGTGCTGTAATAAGTTTTTCTCACACTTTATGTTTATTTTTAAAAATTGCCTCTGTTACTGAAGTAGTTGAAGCATGGATCCATGACACAAGGAAGGCAGAAAGCATTTGCAGAAACAGTCACCTTTGATATTGCTATTTGGGATACAAAAGACACATCCACATCACCTTCATCTTCTAACAAGTAAATAAGTCAACAGAAAAAGTGTTTAAGAGAAAAACGTTAGCAATTAATCACATGTCTCAGGGACCTCAGGTTCCAAATGTAGGCACAATGGCATTGAAAATTGAGTTTATAGAAGCAAGCAATTAAATATGCAAATTATTACTTTTAAAATTGAAAAATCAAAATTCCAACCAAATCAGCAAGACATGGGAAAAAATTTGCTGCCTCTGCTTTGCAGTCTATGCATCTTTACTGGAAGGGCTGCAAAGAAATTAACACAAAATACTTTGAAGAACCTATTTATTGCTGAGTGATGCTGTGGATCAAACAAATCTTCTGTAAATGTACATAAAAATGTTAAAGTATGTAAAAATTTTAGAAATGTAGGAGGTGAAGGTGAGAGGAGTGAGGAAGGACACAGCTCCTTCTGACATGTTTGTATATTTAGTCTGATATGAAGGAGCATCCCTGAGCCCAAATTTTCAGGGAAAGCAAACTATAAAGGAACAGAGAGAATTTTTAAATCACATGCTCTACTTGCATTTTGTGACAACTAAACTTTTTTGTCTAGATTTCCTTCCTGAAAAGCCAGTCATATTTTCTGTTTACTTTGGTAAAAAGTGTAAGAATAGGTTTTGATGTTTTCTTGGTTTTGATAAATGTCCCAATTTGAAGGGAAAAGAACCTCTTAAGTTTCAAAGGCACCTAAAAACCTGAATTCTGAGAAGAGATTAAAATTACTTCTAATTTCAAACTTTAAATTGACATGGTGATAACTAATTTTAATAAAACATCTTGGAAGCACACATGGCTGAAATGTGAGGTATCTGTTAGCAAAACTAAGAGCAAGTCATTGATTTGTATGATTTCATGATGATTTATTAATGATAAATTTGTGAATAGCTTATTAAAAACAATATAAGAGAATGGATCTTAATGGTGAAATACAACAAATGAAATATTCAGATTACAAATTTAATGAGAACACAAATCTTCAGAGAGCATGAATTAGTCAGAGCCCATTTAAGTCAGGGGGGATGGAGTAGTTAATGCCAACTGATCATGTAGCTCCACAAACTTAAATCAGTTGTCCTCTCATTAACAGTGGAGCAGCTAGTGACTTTAATGCACTGAACTGTGCAAAGCCTTTGCAAAATAAAAAACCCACGTTATTCTTCTGGTATCATAAATGGAATTTGGAGGTGTAAAGAGGTTAAGTGATTTGCAAAGGTTGCAGGACAGATAAGTGGCAGAGCCAGGAAAAAATCTGGCATGTCATGACTCCTTGCAGTAACCAGAGGACCATCTGGCTTGTCAGAATAAATCCACATTTAATTAGGTGAGGTTCTAAAGGCAAATAAAAATGCCAGCATAGGTTAAATGTCATCTAATCATTTGTCCTCACAGCAGTTCATCTGTAACAAGCCATTCTGTAGCCCTATTTCTAATCTGTTGCATCACAACTTCTGCTACATGACTGATAAAAAAACCTTTCATCTTTGTACTCAAATGCAAATTCAGAAGATATAGTGCTGATTAGGCTGTGCTTTGGAGATATAAGCAAGGAAATTTCTTGATTTATTCCATGCAACACTGAATGCAAATATCAGATCATTGCCCTTACTGCTCTTTTATTAATTACATGTATTAGCCCACTGGGAAAAGAAAACTCATCTGATATTATTGAAAGAAGTTCTCCTAAACTGATATTCAGTTTAGCCCCTCCTTAGCAGCAGTCCAGCACTGAACAGAGTGAGGAGACCTGTCACCTGTAACAAATGGGGCAGCTCAGCCACATCAGAATCCAGGACTGGCCAAGACACTGGCATGTCTCTCACTTACTTTGGCTGAGCTTGTATTTGGCCTAAAAGTCCTAAATTCCTTAACATCAGTCTTCCTTTCCCTTCTATTTCCCTACCTGCTGCCTCCCTAGCAGCACCAGGTACAGCTAATGGGGCTGTTTTCTCCACCCCTTGGCTGCAGACACAAATTTCATAGTGGGATAACTCTTAACCATCCTTACATTAATACAATAAATCTCAGAGCATGTTTTACTCAGATGTTGTCTTTCGCTGAAATTTAATCTTTTCACATTTTACTCCTACACTCTCCTTTCTAGAAATGTTACCTTGATGAGAGAATTTTTTAAATTTTTTTTCTTTTTAGTTTCCCTGAGTATCTCATAACATCTCATTTACCTACAGAACATAAAGTGGCCATAAAATATTCTGCAATGTTAACAGTGCAGAAAAGGCAGTACATAAGAAATAGGGGGCAGAGCTTTAGACATTGTAATTCACTTCCAGTAGCCCAAAGTTACAATGACTTGCCTCAGCTAACTACCTGACATAACCTACAACAACTGGGCCATAGACTAAGATGAACTTCCTCCCTTTTATTGGGAATCTTTGAGAAAAACTATGCCATTTCTCAGGGAAAGGAGAGAATTGCAGACACTTCTGTTGAAGCTAGCTAGCATTGCATATGCCAATCATACCCTGCTCCAGAGATAATTACCAGAGTGTGAGAATGTACCTGTAATCATAAAGTAAATTAAACATATAAATAAGTTTCATGCAGGTAACTGCAAGCAAAATGAAAAGAAATAAAAAAATAAAGAAAGCACATGAGAGAGAAACATAAAGGCAAAATGAAAATGGAGACTTAAAGTAATAATTCCATGAAAGACTTTCAAGATCTACTTTAACTGATGACTTATATTCATATCTATGCAATTCATGAAGAAAGAATTGAAAAGGAAATTAAAAGAATAAATTTAAGATATATATAAAAAATATTCTGCCTGACTGCCTTTGCTGTTGCTTTGTAATTATCAAGCTGGGTTGTTCAGTTGACCAGAATGACAAGATTCATTCCCAAATTTCATTCCAACTTGGAACCTCCTTCCTTTCTGTAAAACCCTTTGCCACTGTATTAAAGGCCTGACACTGCTGTGGCAAATAATGTGACTGCACAGTTTTTATCTAATACTCTGGACACAAAATCTTCCAGGTGGCTTCTGTACTCTGGAGACATTGGCACCTCCACCATGCTCCCAAACAGGGCCTTAGGAAGAAGGAAGAGATTTGCACTTATCATATTTCTTCAGTGCTTATTAGGTCTGTGGTGCTGGTGTATCTGCAAGTTCACTGATCTTACTGCAGAGCCTCCTGCTTCTTTCTTCTTTCTCTGTCTCTAGGAGTGTGACCATGCATTTTGATTATCCAAGGCCATAAGCCCCTGAGGATTACATTAAACAATTTTTTCATTTTTCTTTTGGTGACTTCTGTTTCAAAGTTTCATTCTTTCTTTGAGGTGTCCTGGACAGCATTGCTTTCAGACCCTACCAATCACCCACATTTAATTCTGTGGAGCTATCACTTTTCAGTTAGCAGCAGATACATACTTTGGAGTCAGATAAAATTTCTGGGGCATTTTGGGAAGAGAAGGGAAATGACAGAAAAGAAAAAGTAAGAAAAGAGATGACTATAGAACTAGCTCAGCTTAACAGACTATCAATAATTCAATGCAAGTTTAGTTTTCATAGCTCCTTTCATGTGAACTCTTCTCCTAAAATGCTTTAGAAAATAAATAATACAAGACCATAGATATTATGCTGTATAAATTACAGACCTACAGAGGCAGAAAGATGCTGCCTGTAGAACATATATCCTGGGGTGACTGTATGATGCTTATATCCCCAATCATCTGTCATGCTTATGCCGGGTATTAAGTTCTGTAGCTTTAAGTTAGGCCCAAAGAGACAGAAAGAGTGAAGAGAGTAAAGGGGGAGAGAGAAAACACACACAGTTTGTCTACAGGAGTTACATTCTACTCCCCCGGAAATTCCTTTGGGGACTGTGCTTGAAGTGGGGACAGCAAAAGAGAGATAAGCTCTCTGTGTGCTCTCGGAGTTCGCAGCGGAGTGCTCTTGGAGACCTCTCGGCTTTTGCAGGGAGAGAGAGACTTTGTTTCTTTTGCTGTTTTTTTTTTTCCTTCTGGGACTGGTCAGCATCTCTGTGGTCCAAGACATCAGGACAATCCCCCGGGGGCCCCCCGACTCTGCAGCCGGGCCTGGCCATCGGCCCCAGCCTCTGGAGGGACTGAGGCTGACAGAGCCACATCCACAGAAGGACTCTCTGGATCTACCATCTCTTCAGAGCAAGGAGAGATTTCATTGTTTTATATCATTCAATTTTTACATGCTTGTGAATATTCTGCTTGTTAAATAAATAGTTTTTTCCACTTTTCTCTAAGGAAATATTTTCCCGAACCGGTTTGGGGGAGGGGCAGCTGGAATTGGCTTTTCTAGGGGAGACCTCCTTGGAGGTTTCCTCCTAAAATTTGCCCTAAACCAGGACAACATATTAAAGAGAGACAATGGCCAATAACAGAGAGAAAAGAGTGGAAGAAATTAAGAGGTGCAGGCAGGGGAATGAAGAGAGGTTTGCAGATGAGATCTGAAAAGGGATGGAGAGTTGATGAGGCAGAGAGATACTGGAAGGCTGTTGCAGATGGCAATAGATTATGCGGAGGGTCAGAGGAAGCCAGAGTTAAGCCAGTGGAGGAAGGAGAAGGAGTGACAAATTCAAGGCCTGGAACTGCTCTTTGCTGGCATTTTGCAGCAGGTTCCTGAGATGAATGGGATGCTCAGGGATTTCCCTGGAAACGCAAGGGTTATGAACTGGTGGGTTTGGTATGACAAGCACAAGATAATGGACAGTATTTTGCTTGCTGCCAAGATGCAGAAAAGCCTGGGACAGGCTGTGTCATCAAGTCAAAGAAACTTGGAATTTTACAGGGGGAAAAAATTTTTAAATGGTCTATCTTCAGATATAACTTATTTATTAAGTCCGGGTGCTGTTTACATAGGGATTGGTTCAAATGATAATAAATTCCCCTCAGATCTTAAAGTTCACCCATCTGATGTGGCTTTTCAAATTCCCTTGCTACACTGGCTGTGCCACTGACCTACCCCTGCCAGTGGTTCCTCTATGAGAACATCCTTTGTAGCCAACAGTAAATTGATATTCCGGAAATGTTTTAGAAATGGCTTCATTTTAGCATCTGCATTTTTAAGACCAGCACATGTTGAACATACAAATTTAGCTGTGCACATGAGACTTGTGCTCACAAATATGATTGGGATCCTCAGACTGACTTGTTTAATGCTAGGTTCTGTCTGTGTACAATCAGGGAACATTACAAGTTTTGCAACTTCATTTTCCAACCCTGACTACTCATAATCCCTGAAACCACTTTTTGTCTCCTAACACTGACTGTTGAACATTTGATTTGACCTTGGTTCTAAAGGTCGTGATGGGGTTATATCTGAAAACTGAAGGATATTTTAGTCCTGTGATCAAAGGGTGCACATTTGAGCCTGAGGCCTTATGAGATTTTTTTTTCCAGAAGTAGTGTGGGATTTGATGAGGCTGACAGCAGGCCTGAAAGCCTCTTGGAAATTGACTTAGAAGCAATCAAAATTTACCCATGAGAAAACTTTGTGAGAAAGTGAGGATGTGAAAGCTTGCAGCCACAGTGAAGGCCTCAAGGACAGCCAAGAAGATAACTGAAGAAGATGTTTTGCACCCAAAGGAGGAGATGGCCTTGCTGAGGAACATCAAGAATGTACTTGTAGTGTGTAGCTAATTGCTTGTATAGCTTGTTGTATAGTGCTATGAATAGTTCTTGTTTTGTAGACAGCCCTGTCGTTGTTTGTCACGCAGCCAATCATAACAAACCACGGTAGCTGTAAAAAAAGGTATAAAGGTAGTAACACAGAATAATAAGCTACTCTTTTTCTGTCCTTGGATTACTAGCGTGTCGTGTGTCCATCTCTACTGCGACAAAGTAGTGCAGGGCAAATATTCCTATGCCACTTCCTTCATTCCAGACTTACTCCCAAATACCACATGAAGTCATTTCTGTGCAAAAGAACAGCTTGAGAAGAGCTTAAAAGTGAATTTATTTATCTAACCAAATACTTTCAGAAATAGAATGACTTCTCCAAGAGTTGGTTTGTGGGTCAGTTCAATGTTCTATAAAAGCCATTAATATTAAACCAACTGGCTTTAAATTAAGCCTCTGATTTTGATCAAAAGAGAAAAAATCTATTACAGACTCAGGAAATTGTTAACAAATACTCCCTTGATCTTCCCAAAATTTCAGACAGCAAAACAAAACAAGACTAAGTAATCAACCTATCTGTTTTTCTCCAGAGGTTTCAGAGATCACTCATGTATCCTTCTCAGACCAATGTAAATACAAGATAAGGAATCATGCCAAAATGTGCTGAATGCAGATGTGAGTAAACAAAAGGAGCTGAATTCCAACTGATCTGCAGAAATCCCCATGATATTAGGTAGAGATGATCTGCACCGAAATACTTCTTTGTTTTGTAAGAGAAGTTAATTTTAATGAGATTTGAGCAAAAATGGTAAAACAGTAATTGCTAGGCCATCTATTTGTCAAGTAATTTTTCTAAGAATTGTAGTCATACTCCGGTAAAATTAATTTTTGAAATGACAGCCAAAGTGTGATATTTCCTTCAAGATCTGTAGCCCTATTTTCCACCTTCCTTTGTTAATACTGCAGTTATCCATATTTTGGACAATTAATTTTGTTTCCCAACAATATCTAGAAGTTACATGCAGCATGTCACTGACTGGCCTGCAATTTAATGAAGACAGTAGTGATATCAGTTGATTTTATCTAAGAAAGAAAAGAAAAAGTATCAGAAAAAATACCCAATACCTTAGGTGATTTTTTTTTTTTCAATTTTTTAAGCCAACTTGATAGAGTGGCCATCTGGTGCAGAATCCCTGCATGCACAGGGAAATGTTTTAGGTAATATAAAGGTGCAAATGTATCCACCAGGCAGATGTCAGGGAATGTTTGTATTACAAAACTACAACTGCATTTCAATTGTTGTTTTTTTTAAAATTACCTGAATGTGCATCTCAGGATATACATATTTTTCAGCTACACTGCTCATACGAAATAATTGGACACATAAATTACAAAATTAACTAGGTTGGGAAATACCTTTGAGATCATTGAGTCCAACCGATGACCTAACACCACCTTGTCAACCAGCCCACAGCACTGAGTGCCTGTCTTAGGTTACAATGGTATGTATTCTATCACCATCTTCATGGGATGTTGGGGCCAGGTGGGGCAGTGTTCCTGATGGCTGCAGAACGTTTGCTAATGGGCCGGTCGTTGGGGCCGGGTGGGGCACTTTACTCACCCCCAACGACTGCAGCTAGTGGTCCATCATCCCATTGTGAGATGCCCCTCCCAGGGCATATAAACTGGGATTTGAAGCACCACAGGCAGCTTTTCCACTGGATTCCCAGAGGAAGACCAGATCCTTCTACACCACCACTGGACCTTCAGAGGAGAACTACACCTTT
>JAVTVJ010003666.1:0-14843 GCA_034509425.1 Eopsaltria australis
GGCACCGGGATCAGGATCGACACCAGGATCAGGACTGGAAAGGAAATCAGGACCAGGATTGGGATTGGGATAGAGATTCCAATTGGGTTTGGGATCGGGATCTCCACGCGTTCCCCTCCTGCCCCTGCTGCTGGGAGCTCTCCGTTGCTATCCCAGGATTGGCTTTGGGATTGGGATCGGGATCGGGATCAGGATTGGGATCTCCACATGTTCCCCTCCTGCCCCTGCTGCTGGGAGTGCTCCGTTGCTATCCCAGGATTGGTTTTGGGATTGGGATTGGGATGGGGATCGGGATCTCCGCGCGTTCCCCTCCTGGCCCTGAGGGTTCGGTGCCGCTGTCCCAGGACCGGCTCCGGGAGCGGGAAATCCGCCTCTGGAATAAACCCCTTACACAAGAGGCTCCCGCCGTCAATGGCTCCTTGTTTTCCCGGATAATCCCCGGCACTGGGAGAGGGGGGAAAGCCGGGAAAGGCCGGGCAGGCGCGGCCCGAGGTGACCCCGGTGGGCAGGAATGAGGAATTCTGGACAGATTTGGGAACGAGGCCGGATCGTTCCCACTTTTCCACACCGACACCGCACATTCCTTATCCCAACGAGGGCTGGGAGATTCCCGTCGGGAGATTCCAGGGATGAGGGGGTGGCTGGGCATGCTCTGCCCCCCAGATCCATGGATTTTTCCCTGTTTCCCCCCAGATTCCCGGGAGAGGGTATTACCGGAAGTACCTCAAGGCCGTGCTGTCCAAGCGGGGCCAGAAGGAGAGGTGAGGATGGCAAATCCCATTCCAGGAAAATCCCATTCCCGGCAATTCCCACTCCCGAAGGTCGGGAATGTCACCCTCTCCCGCCTCCCGCAGCCCCGCCAAGATCGAGGAGAGCCTCCGCTCCCGGATCCGCTCCTACCTGCGCTCCTACGTCTACATTCCCGAGGAAGGTGGGCACCGGGAAAATCCCGTGGGATCACGGAATGGTCGGGGTTGGGATTGATGGATCAGCCAGGCCATTCCCAACATCCCAGGTTGCTCCAAGCCCTGTTCAAACCGGCCCAAATCCAGCTGTGGTTGGGGCAGGGATCCAGAAATCCATAAATCCATGGAAAAAGGGGTCCTGGGAGGGATGGGAATCCCATGGAGGAACCATTTCCATGGAAAAGGGGTCTTGGGAGTGATGGGAACCCCATGGAGGCCTCATTTCCATGGAAAAGGGGCCCTGGGATTGATGGAATTCCCATGAAGGAACCATTTCCATGGAAAAGGGGTCTTGGAACACTTCCTGGGAGTTTGGAGCAGCCGTGGTTTTCCTGGGAAAGCTTTCCAGGGAAGGATGGGAGCAGCCGGGGGCTGGATATGGGAATTATCCTGCACCGAGGGGATAAATCCCGGGAATGGCTCTTCCCATCCCTGGCGGGGGCTGGGAATGTCCCAGTGGCGGCGCCTGAGCTTCCATGGAAAAGCAGGATGGACTCACCCAGCCATTCCCAGCCATCCATCCCGACCGGAATTCCCTGCGGAATTCCCATTCCGGGGTGTTCCCTCCCCAATCCCATCCCAAATCCCGGCTCTTTTCCCTGCAGGATTCCGGATGCCGCTGAAGCTCCTGGTGTCCGTCACCATGGCCGTCATCGCCGTCTACCAGGTGACACCGGGGACATTCCCGGGGGATCCCGGGGATCGCCGTTCCCTGCGGAATTCCGAGCCGTCAATCCCTGAATCCCGCGGGATATCCCGGCAGGTGGCCCTGCTGCTCCTGGTGGCCGTGGTGCCCACGCTCCGGATTGTCCGGGCGGGAATGACCAAGGACATCGTGGTGCTGCTGGTGCAGTTCGGGATCGTGCCCTCGGAGAATCCGGCCGTGCCGGGGGACATGGAAAAGGAGCTCGGCACTGCCCGACACTACCTGTGGGCTCTGGAAGGTGCGAGCCCGGCGTGCCGGAGCGGGAATTCCGTGGGAATTCTGGAGGATTCCTGGCCTGGAGGATGGGATGGGATAATGGGATAGGATGGGATAATGGGATGGGATGGGACGGGATGGGATGGGATGGGATGGGATGGGATGGAATGGAATCCATGGGATGGGACGGGAGGGGATGGGATGGGATCCATGGGATGGGATGGGATGGGATGGGATGGGATAATGGGATGGGATGGAATCCATGGGATGGGATGGGAGGGGATGGGATGGGATGGGATCCATGGGACGGGATGGGATCCGTGGGATGGGATGGGATGGGATCCGTGGGATGGGATGGGATGGGATGGATGGGATGGGATGGGATGGGATGGGATGGGATGGGATGGGGAAGATTCCAGGGGGATTTCCAGAGGATTCCTCACCTAGCGGATGGGATGGGATGGGATAATGGGATGGGATGAGATCCATGCGATGGGATCCGTGGGATGGGATGGGATCCATGGAATGGGATAATGAGATGGGATGGGGAGGATTCCAGGGGGATTTCCGGAGGATTCCTGGCCCGGAGGATGGGATGGGGAGGATTCCAGGGGGATTTCGGGAGCGGCTGGCAGGGATGGGGCTGTGCCAGGCTGGCGCGTGCCAAGGCGGGAAGAGACTCGGGAAAAGCCGTTGGGAAGAGCCGGAGGGAAGAGCCGGCAGCTGTTGTTCTTGGAAATCTGCTGGAAGCGAACAGATGGGCCCCGGATCCCTGGAGAGCGGAAATCCTTGGATGGGGGGATGAGGGAAGAGCAGGGAGGAAGGGAAAGCTGGGATGGAGGAATAGCAGGAATGAGGGAAATCCAGGGATCAGGGAACAACAGGGAACAAGGAATTCCAGGGATAAAGCAACAGCAGGGATGTCGGGATAGGCCCGTCCCTCATCCCCGTGCCACAATTCCCGCTAAACCCCATTCCCGGCATTATTCCCGATCCCAAATCCATGGGTTTTTCCCGTTTTCCCGCAGTTTGCTACATCTGCTCGCTGGTGCTGTGCTGCCTCCTCACCTGCGCCATGCTGCTCCGGACGCTGGGCATGCACCGGTGCGGCCCAATCCCGAAATTCCCAAAATTCCCGAAGTTCCCGATATTCCCGATGTCCCTGTCCCCATTCCTGATGTCCTGTCCCCATTCCCGCTGACCCTTTTCCCATTCCCAATGTCCCCACCCCGTTCTCGATGTCCCCATTCCCGCTGTTCCCGGCCCCATTCCCAATTTTCCCATCCCCATTCCCAATGTTCCCAATATTCCTTATATTCCCAATATTCCTTATATTCCCAATATTCCTTATATTCCCAATATTCCTGATGTTCCCATCCCCATTCCCAATGTCCCCATTCCCATTGCTCCCATTGCCATTCCTGGTGTTCCCGGCCCCATTCCCGATGTCCCCAGCTCCATTCCCGATGTCCTCATTCCCGATGTTCCCGATATTCCCGATGTTCCCATCCCCATTCCCGATGTTCCCATTCCCGTTGTTCCCATTGCTATTCCCAATGTTCCCAGCCCCATTCCTGAAGTCCCCAGCCCCATTCCTGATATTCCCGTCCCCATTCCCAATGTCCCCATTCCCGATGTTCCCAATATTCTTTATATTCCTGATGTTCCCATCCCCGTTCCCGATGTCCCCATTCCTGTTGTTCCCATTGCCATTCCTGATGTTCCCGGCCCCATTCCCGATGTTCCTGGCCCCATTCCCAATTTTCCCATCCCCATTCCCAATGTCCCCATTCCCGTTGCTCCCATTGCCATTCCCAGTGTTCCCAGCCCCATTCCCGATGTCCCCAGCCCCATTCCCGATGTTCCCAATATTCCTGATATTCCTGATGTTCCTGTCCCCATTCCCGATGTTCCCATTCCCGTTGTTCCCATTGCCATTCCCAATGTTCCCAGCCCCATTCTCGATGTCCCCAGCCCCATTCCCAATATCCCCATTCCTGATATCCCCATTCCCGATGTTCCCAATATTCTCAATATTCCTGATTTTCCTGTCCCCGTTCCCTATGTCCCCAGCCCCATTCCCAGTATCCCCATTCCCGATGTTCCCGATATTCCTTATATTCCTGATGTTCCCATCCCCATTCCCAATGTCCCCGTTCCTGCTGCTCCCATTGCCATTCCCGATGTTCCCGGCACCATTCCCGATGTTCCCATCCCCATTCCTGATGTCCCCAACCCCATTCCCAATATCCCCATTCCTGATGTCCCCATTCCCAATGTCCCCATTCCCATTGTTCCCATTGCCATTCCCGATGTTCCCATCCCCATTCCCAATGTCCCCATTCCCGT
This sequence comes from Eopsaltria australis, assembly GCA_034509425.1. Lineage (NCBI taxonomy): Eukaryota > Metazoa > Chordata > Aves > Passeriformes > Petroicidae > Eopsaltria > Eopsaltria australis. The sequence goes on from JAVTVJ010003666.1 coordinate 4,237, forward strand.
TGTTCCCATTGCCATTCCCGACATTCCCGGCCCCGTTCCCAATATTCCCATCCCCATTCCTGATATTCCCAGCCCCATTCCTTCCGTCCCTTTCCCCATTCCCTCTTGTCCCTTTTCCCATTCCCGATTTTCCCGTTCCCCGTTCTCAATGCCCCCGTCCCCACTCCCAACATCCCCAACCCTATTCCCGACATCCCCGTCCCCATTCCCGACATTCCCGGGATTTTTCCAGGTCCAACCTGCGGGCTCTGTACCAGGGGGCCGTGCTGGATGTGTTTTCCCAGGCTCACATCCTGCGCCCTTCCCGGGAAGCCGTGGTCTGCTGGATCGGCTTCTCCAGCTTCCAGGCGGCCTTCGCCTGCCTGGGTAACGGAATTTCGGGATCGCGGGATGGGCATCCCAGTTTTCTTAAGGATTCAGCAGCAATTCCCTGTTTTCACCCCGTTTCCAGGGGGGTTTTTATCACCTTTTCCCCCAAAAAACGTCGGATGGTTGGGAATTGGGACAAAGGGGAAAAAATAATGGGAAAAGTGGGGAAAACTGGGAAAAATGGGAAAAACCGGGAAAACTGGAAAAAATGAGAAAAATCAGGAAAACTGGAAAAGCTCGGGATATGTGGGAAACTGGAAAAATAGGAAAGACGGGGGAAATGGGAACAAATAACTGGAAAAACTGGAAAATTGGAAAACTAGGGGAAAAATTGGAAAAATGGGAAAAACAGGGGAAATTGGTCGGGAATTCCAAGAGGAGGAAGGGCTGGGATGATGCCTGGGTAAGGGATTTTGGGATCATAGGATGGGGATCCCGATTTTCTTAAGGATTCAGCAGCAATTCCCTGTTTTTGCCCCGTTTCCAGGAGGGTTTTTTATCCCCCCTTCCCTCAAACGCGATCTGGCGGAATTTGGGAAGACCAGATCACTGGGAATCGGGAAAAACGGGAAAAATAATTGGAAAAATCGGAAAAATGGGGAAAAAACCAAAAAACTGGAAAAATCGGAAAAATGGGTCGGGAATTCTAAGAGGAGGAGGGTGTGGGATAATTCCTGGGTTTGGCTGGATCCCAAATATTTGGATTCGGGGGCTCCTTGTCCCCATCCCATCCTGGATTTTCCCGGGATTTTCCCCCAGAAAGGGGGAAAAAAAATTCTTCCCATCCCCATCCCAGCCTGGATCATCCCAGGAAATCCTACACCCCTTTTCCATAGGAATGGATACAGCGGGGTTTTCACGGGATTGAATCCAAAGCCCTGAGCAGGAATTTGGGAATTAGAGCCGTTTTTCCCATCGGGATTCCCGCTCCGTGTTCCCAGGTCTCCTGATCCAGCAGGTGATCTTCTTCCTCTGCTCCGTGGCCTTCACCTTCCTGGTGGTGATCCCGCTCCAGGCTGGCACCGGCTCCCTGCTTTTTGGGATCATCCGGAACATGTGGTGAGCCGGGAAGGGCTGGGAATCCCATGGGATGGCCCTGGATGGGTTTGGGATGTTCCATTTGGGGTCTTTCCAACACCGCTGGAGGTTCCTTCTTGGAGCGGTGTTTTGGGATGTTCCCGGTGGTTTTGGGATGTTCCTGATGTTTTGGGACATTCCCGGTGTCGTGATTTGGGACATTCCTGATGTTTTGGGTCATTCCCGGTGTTTTGGGACATTCCCGGTGTTTTTGGGACATTCCCAGTATTTTTGGGACATTCCTGATGTTTTCGGCACATTCCCAGTGTTTTTGGACATTCCTGATGTTTTTGGGACATTCCTGGTGTTTTTGGGACATTCCCGGAGTCCTGGGACATTCCCAGTGTTCTGTGCCATTCCCAGTGTTGTGATTCGGGACATTCCTGATGTTTTGGGTCATTCCCGGTGTTTTGGGACATTCCCGGTGTTTTTGGGACATTCCCAGTATTTTTGGGACATTCCTGATGTTTTTGGGACATTCCTGGTGTTTTCGGCACATTCCCAGTGTTTTTGGACATTCCTGATGTTTTTGGGACATTCCCGGAGTCCTGGGACATTCCCAGTGTTCTGTGCCATTCCCGGTGTTGTGATTTGGGACATTCCTGATGTTTTGGCACATTCCCGGTGGTTTTGGGACATTCCCGGTGTTTTGGGACATTCCTGGTGTTTTTGGGACATTCCCGGTGTTTTTGGGATATTCCCGGTATTTTTGGGACATTCCCAGTGTCGTGATTTGGGACATTCCTGATGTTTGGGGACATTCCCGGTGTTTTTGGGCCATTCCCTGTGTCCTGGGTCATTCCTGGTGTTTTGGGACATTCCCGGTGCCTTGGGACATTCCTGGTGTTTTTGGGACATTCCTGGTGTTGTGTTTTGGGGAGATTCCCGGTGTTTTCGGGAGATTCCCGGTGTTTTTGGCACATTCCTGGTGTTTTTGGGACATTCCTGGTGTCGTGTTTTGGGTCATTCCCGGTGTTTTTGGGCCATTCCCGGTGTTTCTGGGCCATTCCCGGTGTTTCTGGGCCATTCCCGGTGTTTTTGGGTCATTCCCGGGGTTTTTGGGACATTCCCGGTGTTTTTGGGTCATTCCCGGTTTTCCTGGGCCATTCCCGGTTTTCCTGGGCCATTCCCGGTGTCCATCCCGCTCTTCCAGGCCCTTCTGGCTGTTCCTGGTGCTGGCCGTGCTCCTGCAGCATCTCCTGGCCCGTTTCCAGTTCCTGGAGCAGCATTCCCTGCGGAACGAGATCACCAACAGGTACGGGGACACCCCCACTGTCCCCGAGTGTCCCCAGTTGTCCCAGGCTGTCCCCAGTGTGGGTTTGGGATGAATTCCAGAGGTTTCTCCGGATGTTGTGGCCTGGATTTTGGCGGGGACACCGGTGAGGGTGGCCCGGCTCCTCCAGCCCCATTCCCAAGGCTGGGAGTGCCCGGATCCATCGGGATCGGCGGGATGGGGTCGGTCACCGCCTGCAGACTCAGAGACGGTGTCACCACCCGAGACCGGGGTGACAGAGGGACCTAAGTGTCACCTGTCCCACCACTTCTGTCACCCCCTGGTGTGGCAGTGAGGCTGTCCTGGTGCCAGTGTCCATCCCAGGCCACCGGCAGATGTCACCCACTCAGACACGGTGTCACCACCCGAGACCGGGGTGACAGAGGGACCCAAGTGTCACCTGTCCCACCACTTCTGTCACCCCCTGGTGTGGCAGTGAGGCTGTCCTGGTGCCAGTGTCCATCCCAGGCCACCAGCAGGTGTCCCTCACTCCCATGTGGTGTCACCACCCACGGCCACAGTGACAGAGGGACCCAGGTGTCCTCCTGTCCCACCACTTCTGTCACCCCCTGGTGTGGCAGTGAGACTCTCCTGGAGCCAGTGTCCATCCCAGGCCACCGGCAGGTGTCCCTCAGAGATGGTGTCACCACCGGACACCGGGGTGGCAGAAGAACCCAAGTGTCACCTGTCCCACCACTTCTGTCACCCCCCCTGGTGTGGCAGTGAGGCTCTCCCAGAGCCGGTGTCCATCCCAGGCCACCGGCAGATGTCACCCACTCAGACACGGTGTCACCACCCAAGACCACGGTGACAGAGGGACCCAAGTGTCCTCCTGGTGTGGCAGTGAGGCTCTCCTGGTGCCAGTGTCCATCCCAGGCCACCAGCAGGTGTCCCCCACTCAGACACGGTGTCACCACCCTCAGAGATGTCCCTGGTCCTGTCCCACCCCTGCTAGGGCAGTGTCCATCCCGGGCCACCAGCAGGTGTCCCCCACTCCCATGTGGTGTCACCACCCACGGCCACAGTGACAGAGGGACCCAAGTGTCCTCCCAGGGTGGCACAGACGCTCTCCTGGAGCCAACATCCATCCCAGCAGATGTCCCCAACTCAGACACGGTGTCACCACCGGACACCGGGGTGACAGAGGGACCCAAGTGTCCTCCTGTCCCACCACTTCTGTCACCCCCTGGTGTGGCACAGAGGCTCTCCAGGAGCCGGTGTCCATCCCAGGCCATGGCAGATGTCCCTCACTCAGACACAGTGTCACCACCCGAGACCGGGGTGACAGCAGGACCCAAGTGTCCTCCTGGTGTGACACAGAGGCTCTCCCGGAGCCAGTGTCCATCCCAGGCCACCGGCAGGTGTCCCCCACTCAGACACGGTGTCACCACCCTCAGAGATGTCCCTGGTCCTGTCCCACCCCCTGCTAGGGCAGTGTCCATCCCAGGCCACCAGCAGATGTCCCTCACTCCCATGTGGTGTCACCACCCACGGCCGCAGTGACAGAGGGACCCAAGTGTCCTCCTGGTGTGGCAGTGAGGCTCTCCTGGTGCCAGTGTCCATCCCAGGCCATGGCAGATGTCCCTCACTCCCATGTGGTGTCACCACCGGACACCGGGGTGGCAGAAGAACCCAAGTGTCACCTGTCCCACCACTTCTGTCACCCCCTGGTGTGGCAGTGAGGCTCTCCTGGTGCCAGTGTCCATCCCAGGCCACCGGCAGATGTCCCCCACTCAGACACGGTGTCACCACCGGACACCGGGGTGACAGAGGGACCCAAGTGTCCTCCTGGTGTGGCAGAGAGGCTCTCCCAGAGCCGGTGTCCATCCCAGGCCACCAGCAGATGTCACCCACTCAGACACGGTGTCACCACCCGAGACCGGGGTGACAGAGGGACCCAAGTGTCCTCCTGGTGTGACACAGAGGCTCTCCCGGAGCCAATGTCCATCCCAGGCCACCGGCAGGTGTCCCCCACTCCCATGTGGTGTCACCACCCACGGCCACAGTGACAGAGGGACCCAAGTGTCCTGTCCCACCCCTTACCGGACAGCGAGGCTCTCCTGGAGCCGGTGTCCATCCCAACATCCCAACATTTTGGCCGGTTCCTCCATTCCCGAGGATCTCCTGAGGGTTCTCCGGGAGCCTGGAGGGGACGGAGCCTCCTCAGCCAGACACGGGCGAGGCCGGGATGTTCGGATTGTCCGGAGTTTTCCCGGGAAGGTCCATCCGTGGATTCCTGTCCCTCGCAGGCGCGCCCTGTACATCGTCACCTTCCTGCTCTTCCCCACCAACGTCCTGGTGGGCGTGCTGGCCGGCGTGTGGCGAGTGGTCATCTCCGGCCTCTACAACGCCGTCCACCTGTGCCGGCTGGACATCAGCCTGCTGCACCGCGGCGTGGACAGCTTCGACCCGGGTGGGCACCGAGACGGCACCGTGCCACCGGCGGGGTCCCTGTGCCACCACGGGAGGGTTGGGGTGGGGACCTGGAGCTGCCGGGGTTGAGGGTGGCCTCAGGGTGTTGGGAATGGGACACATGGAGCAGGTGGCTTCTCCCTGTTCCTGCTTGATCCTGATTTTTTATCCCAAAAAATGTGGGGTGACCTTTGGGGTCTCACCAGTGGCCACACCCTCCTGTCCTTGGCTAAAGAGGGGGGACCTCAGGGGACCTCAGGGGACATCAGGGGACATCAGAGGACATCTGACCTTCCTCTGTTTTCCCTCCTGGGATTGAGGGTGGCTTCAAATGTTGGGAATGGGACACGTGGAGCAGGTGGCTTCTCCCTGTTCCTGCTTTTTTATCCCCAAAAATGTGGGATGACCTTTGGGATTTCATCAGTGGCCACCTCATGTCCTGGGATAAAGGAGGGGGGACCTCAGGGGACATCAGGGGACCTCAGGGGACATCAGGGGACATCAGGGGACATCAGAGGACCTCAGCCCTGCCCCTACTTTTCCTGCTGGGATTAAGAGTGGCCTCAAACCATTGGGAATGGGGCACCTGGAGCAGGTGGTGCCACCTGGATCCTACTTTTTTTATCCCCAAAAATGTGGGATGACCTTTGGGATTTCATCAGTGGCCACCTCATGTCCTGGGATAAAGGAGGGGGGACCTCAGGGGACATCAGGGGACATCAGGGGACATCAGGACACCTCAAGGGACCTCAGGGGACCTCAGCCCTGCCCCTGCTTTTCCTGCTGGGATTGTAGGGCCATGGGAAGCAGACCGGGATCGTTCCCTCGGCTCCGGGGTGCGAAGGGGTGGGATTTGGGGTCGGTGTCCCCACTGACGGCGCCGGTGTCCCCAGGGTACCACAGCTACTGCCACTACCTGAAGGTGGAGGTGAGCCAGTGCCACCCCCTGCTGAGGGCGTTCTGCTTCCTGCTGCTCCAGCCCGGCCGCACGGAGCCGCCGGAGCCGCCCCGGGAATCCCGCCTGGAGGAAGGTGGGACCTGGGACACCGGGGACCGGGGGAAGGGACACTCTGGGGACATCTCGGTGGCATCTCTGGGTGGGGTGGGGACACCGCTGTCCATCCATCCATGGATCCATGGATCCATCCATCCCTCCATCCATGGATCCATCCATCCATCCCTCCATCCATCCATCCCTCCATCCATGGATCCATCCATCCATCCATCCATCATCCCTCCATCCCTCCATCCATCCATCCATCCCTCCATCCCTCCCTCCATCCCTCCATCCATGGATCCATGGATCCATCCATCCCTCCATCCCTCCATCCATCCATCCATCCATCCATCCATCCATCCTCCATCCATGGATCCTTCCATCCCTCCATCCATCCTCCATCCCATGATCATCCATCCCTCCATCCATCCATCCCTCCATCCATCCCTCCATCCATGGATCCATCCATCTCCATCCATCCATCCCTCCATCCATCCATCCCTCATCCATCCTCCATCCATGGATCCATCCATCCATCCATCCTCCATCCATCCATCCATCCATCCATCCCTCCATCCATCCATCCCTCCATCCATCCCTCCATCCATCCATCCCTCCATCCATGGATCCATCCATCCATCCATCCATCCCTCCATCCATCCATCCATCCATCCATCCATCCATCCACCCTTCCAAGGGCTGATCCCATGCCAGGGATGTGGTGGGATCTTGGTGTCTCCAGAGGGATGGAAATAGGGTGGGAATCAGAAAATCCTGGAATTCTTTGGCTTGGAAGGCTTAAACCCCATCCACGGACACCTCCCACTGTCCCAGGCTGCTCCAAGCCTTTCCAACCTTTCCTGAGACACCTCCAGGCATCCAGGATGACTTCTCTGGGAATTCCATCCCAGCCAGGAATTCCTTCCCAACCTCCCCTTTCCCAGGTGGAATCCATCCCGTACCTCATCCCAACCCCTCTCCCGTCTCATTCCAGGCCTGCAGCTGATGCATCCCAAGCCCTCGGCTCCGGGCCGGGCGCGGCTCCGGCGGATCCGGGCGCGCTGGTTCCTGGCCTACACGCTCCTGCACAACCCCTCGCTGATCGCTTCCCGAAAAACCGCGCTGGCCGATCCCGCCTCCAACGGCCCCCAGCTCGGCATTCCCAAGCCCTGAATTCCCGGGAATCCCATCCCGTCTCCCATCCCACCCCCTGCTGCCCCAAGGCGGGAATTCCGGGCTTTCCCAGCTTCCGGGCTCTCTCCAGGGGTTTATCCCTAAATCCGCCCGAGCCACTCCTGAGGTCTGGAGGTGCCGCCTCCAGGCCCGGCCTGGATGGAGCCAAAAACGCTCCCAACATCCCGGAAATATTTTGGGATTCACTCCTGCAACCAGCCCGGTTCTCAGCGGCTTTTCCATCACGGGACAATTCCCAGGGAATTGGGAGAGGAGCATGGAGGGATCCTCAGCCAGTCTGAGGAATTCCCAACCATCGGGAATCGCCCCTGGAGCTCCGCGTGCGAGAGAATTCCCATTCCCAGCCTCTCCCTTCCCAATCCCGGCTCCATCCGGGCTCCAAATCCACTCCCGGGATGTTTCTCCCGAATTTTTGGAAGGATCGCATCCCCCCTGCTCCCCATCCTCTCCGGTTCCCAGTTTTGTGGCAATCCCAAGGTTTTCCAGGGCTGGGATCCATGGAAAGCCTCCCTGGGAATGCCGGGGAAGGAGAATAAACGGATACCTCATTCCTAATCCCGGGATGTGCCTTTTCCCTTGGATATTCCCGCTTCCGGCAGTATTTGGGACCATCCCCGGATCCTGGGAATGGTTGGGATGACCTCGGCCAGCAGAGGGTTTGGGGATCTGCTCCAGCTGGGAATGTGGGGATTCCATCTGTGATCCCACTTTAGGGCGGTTTTATGGGAAATCCACTCCCTTTCCTTTGGGAAAGCCCCTAAACCCCAGGTTTGGGAAGGGCGGGAATGGGAATGGGGAATTTTGGGGATAAAACACCCACGGGATGGGATCCAGGTGGTGCTGGATCTTCCTGCCCTTAAATCCCGGAATTCCCGACTTTTTGGGCTGGAATGGGCTCCTTCCATCCCGAACATCACGAGGTTCCCTTGGGAATTCACACAGAGCTGCGGGATCATCCCGGGTTTTCCTTGGAAGCGGCCAGACCTGCTCTCTGCAGGATCCCAAGGACCCCATTCCCTCCCTCTGGAATGTTCCCGGCACCCTCGGGGCGGTTTGGGGACACCGAGGGTGATTCCCGTGTTTTGGGGTTTCCTTGGAGCGTCCCCTCCCTTTTCCCAGGATTCCTTCCCAGCCCATCCCTTTAAAAATCCCTAAAATCCTTTTAAAAAATCCCTAAAATCCCTAAAAAAAAAAATCCCAAAAATCCCTAAAATCCCTTAAAAATCCCCAAAATTATAAAAAAATTCCTTTAAAAAATCCCTAAAATCCGTGGCAGCTCCGTGCCACGGGCGGGGCCGGATTTTGGGATTTGTTTCCACAGCCCCACCCAGACTCCCTGGAGATCCATGGAATTTGTGGGGTTTCTGGGATAGGAGCAGTGCCCTGGGCGGGATTTGGGATTTTCTTCCCCTTCCTGGTGGTTCCCAGCCGACCTGGAGACCCCAAATCCGCATCCTCATCCTTCCCAACCCACCCCACACATCCCAGCTGGAATTCTGGGAATAAACCCCTGAATCCCGCTATTCCCAGGGATAAAACCGAGCTTAAAAGTCGGATCCCGAACCCAAAACTTGCACTGGGGCCACGTTTTTTATCCCGTAGCGGGAAAAATTTGCGGGAATCCAGGAGATCCTGGATCTGGCTGGGAAGTTCCTTCCCTAGAATCTGTCTGGATAAGGAATTTCAGGGCTGGAGAGCTCCAGGCTCTGCTTTTCCAGCTGATTTTGGGGTATCCCAAAATCCCAGAAATGGGGGTTCCTTCCAGGATTTGGAGGGGAACAGGGAAGTTTGGGGGGTGCTGCGGGGATGCTCCGGAATTGGGAAGGATTTGGGAAAAGTGGGGAGATGCTCCAGCAGTGGGAAGGATTTGGGGGATCCGAGGGGATTCTCCGGCACTGGGAAGGATTTGGGAAAGTTCTGGGACAGGGAAGGATTTTGGGGAGCTGTGGGGATATTCCAGAACTGGGAAGGATTTGGGAAAGCTCCGACACTGCGAAGGATTTGGGAAAGATCCGGCACTGGGGGATTTTGGGAAATCCGAGGGGATTCTCCAGGACTGGGAAGGATTTGGGAAAGCTCCGGCACTGGGGAGGATTTGGGAAAACTCTGACACTGGGAAGGATTTAGGGGATCTTAGGAGGATTCTCTAGGACAGGGAAGGATTTGGGAAAGCTGAGGGAATTTTCCAGAACTGGGAAGGATTTGGAAAAGTTCTGGGACAGGAAAGGATTTTGGGGAGTTGTTGGGATATTCCAGAACTGGGAAGGATTTGGGAAAGCTCCGGCACTGGGAAGGATTTAGGGGATCTTAGGAGGATTCTCTAGGACAGGGAAAGCTTTGGGAAAGCTGAGGGAATTTTCCAGAACTGGGAAGGATTTGGGGGATTTGAGGGGATGCTCTGGGACAGGGAAGGAATCTGGGAAATCTGGGAATGACGGAAGCGTCCCCTGCTCCAGGAGGGCTGGGGACAATCTGGGAGATTTTGGGGATTTGGGATTTTTGGGATGCACAGAGCAAGCGAAGCCCGGCTGGTTTAGAAAAACGAAGGAGTTTATTCAAGGTGCGTATAAAAAGTAATTATTAATTAAAGGTGTTTATAAAAAGCCATCATTAATTAAAGGTGTTTATTAATTAATGGTGTTTATTAAAAGGTATTTATTTAATAAAGGTGTTTATTACAGGTATTTCTCAATTAAAGGCATTAATTAAAGGCATTAATTAAGGCATTAATTAAGGCATTTCTCGCTGTCCCTACAGGGCCAGGGGGGTGCAGGCCGTGCCCAGATCCCACCGGGAATTCCAGCACCGGAGCTGGATCCCAATCCCGATCTGGGGGCGATGGAGATTCCCAAATTCCCCCTGAAGGTTTCCCGGGACAGCCGGATCGGGAATATTCCCGCCGGGAATGCCGGAGCACTCAGGGAATGGTTATGGAATATTTATGGCTTAAAGGCAGCTCGGCTTCTCTGCTCTTCCCAAACTTCCCCCTGTTCCCACTGGGAATGGTTTGGGAATCTTTGGTTCGATCCCGGTGGGTCCAGCCCAGACGGGTTTTTGGGATCACGGTGTGGGGTTGGAACTCCTGGGACATTCCAGGGGCGCTCCTACAGGGATAAAACCCGGGAATTTCTCCCCGATCCAAGGCCACGGCTCCATCCCAATCCTCGGTCACACCCGTGTCCCCCAGGACCCCATTCCCAGGCGGTTTTCCCGCTCCAAGGGAAGGGATTTCATCCTTGGATCCCTCCGCAGTGACAGCCGCGGTGGCTCTGGGGTGGGATTGTC
>JAVTVJ010003668.1:0-21505 GCA_034509425.1 Eopsaltria australis
TTTTTGACGGGTGAAGCATAAAAATGGATGGAATTCTGTGTCTCAGGCAGGTGGGGTGGGATGGAGCAAGGGAGGAGGGAAAACAGGGACCCCTCTGGGATGATCCAGGCCCTGCTTGGACCTGGCCAGGGATGGGGCTGGAGAATGAATGTGGATTTTACACTTTTTTATGTTTAAAAAATGGTGTTTTCCAGAAAATGAACCTCCAGCAAATGTGTATTTTACACTTTTTTAAAAATTTTACAAAATGGTGTTTTCCATAAATTGATCCTCCAGCCAAACTATATTTTCCACTTTTTTTTATGTTTAAAAAATGGTGTTTTAGTCTATAAATTGGACCTCCAGCAAATGTGGATTTTACAGTGTTTTACATTTAAAAAAATGTATTTTCTATAAATTGATCCTCCAGCAAATGTGCATTTTACAGTTCTTTTATGTTTAAAAAAATGGTGTTTTCCATAACTTGAACCTCCATCCATACACGTGGATAATTTGGGGTTTTTGACGGGTGAAGCATAAAAATGGATGGAATTCTGTGTCTCAGGCAGGTGGGGTGGGATGGAGCAAGGGAGGAGGGAAAACAGGGACCCCTCTGGGATGATCCAGGCCCTGCTTGGACCTGGCCAGGGATGGGGCTGGAGAATGAATGTGGATTTTGCACTTTCTTATGTTTAAAAAAAATGGTGTTTTCCAGAAAATGAACCTCCAGCAAATGTGGATTTTACACTTTTTTTACATTTTACAAAATGGTGTTTTCCATAAATTGATCCTCCAGCAAAGTGTATTTTACACTTTTTTTTTTAGGTTTAAAAAATGGTGTTTTCTATAAATTGGACCTCCAGCAAATGTGGATTTTACAGTGTTTTACATTTTTAAAAAATGGTGTTTTCTATAAATTGATCCTCCAGCAAATGTGTATTTTACAGTTTTTTTACATTTAAAAAGATGGTGTTTTCCATAACTTGAACCTCCATCCATACACGTGGATAATTCGAGGTTTTTGGCAGGTGCAGCATAAAAATGGATGGAATTCTGTGTCTCAGGCAGGTGGGGTGGGATGGAGCAAGGGAGGAGGGAAAACAGGGACCCCTCTGGGATGATCCAGGCCCTGCTTGGACCTGGCCAGGGATGGGGCTGGAGAATGAATGTGGATTTTGCACTTTCTTATGTTTAAAAAAAATGGTGTTTTCCAGAAAATGAACCTCCAGCAAATGTGGATTTTACACTTTTTTTACATTTTACAAAATGGTGTTTTCCATAAATTGATCCTCCAGCAAAGTGTATTTTACACTTTTTTTTTTAGGTTTAAAAAATGGTGTTTTCTATAAATTGGACCTCCAGCAAATGTGGATTTTACAGTGTTTTACATTTTTAAAAAATGGTGTTTTCTATAAATTGATCCTCCAGCAAATGTGTATTTTACAGTTTTTTTACATTTAAAAAGATGGTGTTTTCCATAACTTGAACCTCCATCCATACACGTGGATAATTCGAGGTTTTTGGCAGGTGCAGCATAAAAATGGATGGAATTCTGTGTCTCAGGCAGGTGGGGTGGGATGGAGCAAGGGAGGAGGGAAAACAGGGACCCCTCTGGGATGATCCAGGCCCTGCTTGGACCTGGCCAGGGATGAGGCTGGATAATAAATGTGGATTTTACACTTTCCTATGTTTAAAAAATGGTGTTTTCTATAAATTGATCCTCCAGCAAAAGTATATTTTACACTTTTTTTTTTAGGTTTAAAAAATGGTGTTTTCTATAACTTGATCCTCCAGCAAATGTGTATTTTACAGTTTTTTTATGTTTTAAAAAAGAGTTTTTTCCATAAATTGAACCTCCATCCATACACGTGGATAATTCGAGGTTTTTGACAGGTGAAGCATAAAAATGGATGGAATTCTGTGTCTCAGGCAGGTGGGGTGGGATGGAGCAAGGGAGGAGGGAAAACAGGGACCCCTCTTGGATGATCCAGCCCAGGGATGGGGCAGGTCCCTGGCAGGAGCTCAGGGGGGCTGAGAGGTTCTGCTGCTCCCTGGAATTCTCATTGTCCTGGGAGCAGGAAAGGTGTGTCCTGCCGGGGATCCAGCAGCAAAGACGCCTCTTTGAACTTCAGAATAAATAAACCCAACATCAGAGGCGTGAGGAGTCGGTGGCTGTGCCTGAAACTGCAGCTGGGACAGTGGAAAATGTCATTTGTGACACCTCGGTCTCGGGTGGAAAATTGGGATTGGAATGAGTGAGGCTGAGGAATTCCAGGAATGTGAGGAGGAGCCTCCAGCCTGCTCGAGCCTCCGTCATTCTGGGGGTTTTTCCTGCTTTAACAACATCATTTGAGTCTCTGTTCAGCAAGATTTGTCATAGCTCAGTGCAAAACCAGTTCCCTTTTGGGAGAGATGATCTTTGAATCCCTTTAAAAGCGAAAGGTGATGGCAGCTCTTTGCTTTCAGGTTTTGTTTATCAGAAACCAGTTGTCCACAAGAAGATCACTTCCCACCCAATCTGTGTGTGAAAGTCAATGGGAAGCCGTGCAGCCTTCCAGTGAGTAGAACCTGCTTTGAATCCACGTTGTGGGATTGCATTGCTAGGAATTACCTGCCTGAGGATGGATCCCAACCTTTGTTTTCACTTTCTGGAGCATTGGAATGAGTAGAAAAGACCAAGTCAATTGTTTCAGCCGGTAGATGCAGAGTTAATATGGAAGTTAAAAAATACCCTTTTCAAGATCACACATTTATTAATATTAACAGGAAAAGAGGAAAACTTTGAATTTTAGAACCTCTGGTCCAAAGTTTGGGATTATTTTTTTTTTAGTTTTGCTGGTACAGGAGGGGTGGCAAAATTCCCTTTAACATTCTGTGTGCAGGGCGAGGATTTTGGATTCCCATCAGGAGACAGGGCCTGTAAAACACTCACTATTTTATTGTCTGATATTCTCTCTTTGAATTAAACAGAGAGCCTGCTCCAGGTGTGTTGGGAGGTAGAAAAAAAAACCTTGAATTCTTTTCTTGTGAGAGCTGAAATCTTTTGGGTTTTTAGGGCTACCTGCCACCAACCAAAAACGGTGTCGAACCAAAGCGCCCCAGCCGACCAATCAACATTACCTCGCTCGTCCGCCTGTCCACCACGGTCCCCAACACCATCGTCGTGTCCTGGACTGCAGAGATTGGCAGAGTGAGTGACTGGGCTCTCTTTTATCTGTGTGAGAGAGAATTCTGTGCGGGGAATCCTAGCTGGGGTAGCCAGAGTGTTCCTTGTGCAGCTGGGATTCCGTGGTGCCGATGTGCCTCCCTCAGAGCCCTCCCTCAGTTTGGGCTGGGATCTCTCCCTCCTCATCTTTGTCACTCAGGGAGGCCCCACATAAAGAGATCAAGGCATCCTCTCTAAACCTTTTGTTTGTTGACTTGGCCAAACTTCAGACTTTGAAGCTCTTCCTGACTTGAGGGACTTGACAAAGCTTGGCTTGGACTTGCAGGGAGCGAGCGACGCTGGGCACAGAGTGGCCCTTCAGAGCTGGGAGCGTGGCCACAGAACAGCACAATTCCACTGGCATTTTTTACATTTCTCCTCTCCCAGCTTTTCTCCTCTTCCTTCACGTTTAAAACCTGGTGTTTTTATCACTTTCCTGTGTCTGTGGGGAGAACGTCACGGGCGGCGTTAGAAAATCGCTGATGTTCCGCCAGAATCATTAAATCTGGAACGTGCTGCAGAAAGTGCCTTCAGTGAATCACTCCATCAGTCAGGGAGCTGCTTTCAGAGCTGGCAGCAAAGCTGCTGGATGGGCATTCCAGAGGCACCGAGTGCTGCCGTGCCACTGCCCCCATCCTGTTTTCAGAAGTGCCCAGAATTGTCCTGAGGTGAAACTTTGGCCAAGAATTCGTCAGCGCGCGAAGCCCAGCGTGGAAAAAACGCTTACAACTCCAGTCAGGCACAATGGGCAGTTCAGAAACATCAGGGTGGGATCTGGGGATGGATTTCTTGTGGAGCGGAAAGCAATCTCCATTCAGATGGTGGCATAAAGGATGGCTGAGTGATTTTGGTTAAAAAAAAATAAAAATCCTCTTTTATCTAGTGAGAACTGCAGGTATCAAAGTCATCCTGCTTGGATTTACACTGCTCAAGTTCCTCTGTGGATGAGTCCTGGGTGTGGCTCTGAGGGGTTCAGAACTCAGGATTCAGGGATGAGAAGTGGCCCAGGTTTGGGTCAGTCCCTTGGGATCTGGCTGGTTCTGAGGTGTCTCAGATAAATCAGTTATAAAGAACATTTTGGGTGACCAGGTTTGAGTCAATCCCTTGGGATCTGGCTGGTTCTCAGGTTTAGCAGATAAATCACTTATAAAGAACATTCTGGGTGACCAGGTTTGAGTCAGTCCCTGGGGATCTGGCTGGTTCTGAGGTGTCTCAGATAAATCAGTTATAAAGAACATTTTGGGTGACCAGGTTTGAGTCAGTCCCTGGGGATCTGGCTGGTTCTGAGGTGTCTCAGATAAATCAGTTATAAAGAACATTCTGGGTGACCAGGTTTGAGTCACTCCCTTGGGATCTGGCTGGTTCTGAGGTGTCTCAGATAAATCAGTTATAAAGAACATTCTGGGTGACCAGGTTTGAGTTAATCCCTTGGGATCTGGCTGGTTCTGAGGTGTCCCAGATAAATCAGTTATAAAGAACATTTTGGGTGACCAGGTTTGAGTCACTCCCTTGGGATCTGGCTGGTTCTGAGGTGTCTCAGATAAATCACTTATAAGGAACATTTTGGGTGACCAGGTTTGAGTTAATCCCTTGGGATCTGGCTGGTTCTGAGGTGTCTCAGATAAATCAGTTATAAAGAACATTTTGGGTAACTTCTGGCGTAAATAAGCTTTAAATCCCAAAAGTGGAGGTTGGAGCAGCCTGCTCTGTGGAAGGTGTCCCTGCCCATGGAATGGGATGAGCTTTGAAATCCCTTCCCACCCAGAGCACCCGGAACTTCTGTACACCGCAATCCTTCCTAAATCGATTCTTTGACACTTTGACAGTGAAATGTCAGGAATTATTTTACATTTGGCCGTGCCTGTGCAGCGCAGAATTTGAGTTCCCGTGTCCCCCTTCCCTGCGGGATCCGTTCTGGTCCCAGCTGTGCTCCCCACCTTTGCTGGAGCCCTGGTTTGGGTTTTTGCACAATCTGTTTCAAGAGCCTTCTGTACAGGATGCCTCGGGCAAGTTCCTGCCTTTGTAGATCCAAGCTGTCGGTAAATGATTTCCCGACGTTAATTAGCATCTTTCTAACTCCTCTCCTAATTGAGGCATTAAACAGACAAGTGAAGGCAGTAGTGGTTTTTAAACGATGTGAGGAGCGTTCATGGCGAGGATGGAGTGTTTCAAAGGCGGTGTTTGTGATGCTGGTTCAACGGGAGTGATTTTGTGGTGAGATAAATCACTGCAATCCTGCCTTCAGATGCTGCTGGCATCCCCCATAAACCATGGGAGATGTCACAATTACACGGATTTCTTTAAGTGGAAACGTGTGGCAATTGCCGAGGGAAGCCTTTTATTTTTCAATTTAAATTCTATGAATGCGGCTCCAGGTTTAAGCAATGTTTAAATCAAAAAATAATTGATGTGAGAGCACAGATTTGGCCCTTTCCACTCTGGGGTTGGGAGGTGTTGCTGCTCAATCACATTTTTAGAAAGACGTTTATAACCTGGTTTTTTTGGGGAGATTGTAAGGAAAATGAGAGTTTCAGAGATGGCAGGAGTTTGAACTCAACGAGGGAAGGCTCACCTGATTTTGGGGTCCAGCAGAGCTGGGTTCTGCCTCTGCCCTGCCTGGATCCCAAAGGATTTTCTGTAGGGATAGAAGGAAAAAAAATCCATCCCTGGCTTTCCCTGGCCCTGATGAGGAATTTGGGCATGGTCAGACCTGCTGGGGGAGTGACCCAGCCTCAATTCAAATTGTATCAATGCAGCCTCAGGTGTAGCCAATGTTCAAATAAAAAACCAATTGATGCGCCCTGATGTGAGAGCACAGCTTTGGCCCTTTCCACTCTGGGGCTGGGAGGTGTTGCTGCTCAATCACATTTTTAGAAAGACGTTTATAAGCTGAATTTTTTGGGGAGATTGTAAGGAAAATGAGAGTTTCAGAGATGGCAGGAGTTTGAACTCAACGAGGGGAGGCTCACCTGAGTTATGGACCTGACAGAGTTGGGTTCGGCCTGGATCCCAAGGGATTTTCTGTAGGGAAAACGGCTTTTCCTGGCCCTGATGAGGAATTTGGGCATGGTCAGACCTGGTGGGGAAGTGACCCAACCCTTGAACTCCTGAAGTGCCTTTTTGGTGATGAAATTCACATTTCAGAGACAGCTGAGTGCAGGAAGAGAAGACAAAGATGACCACTGCTGCCAGATACTGCAGGTGATGCAGCTTTTGAAGGGGCATCGCTGCTCATTTTCCTGTTTTGAAAACAAAATAAGATTTTATTTGAAAAAAAAAAAAATTCTGATCATGTTTGACCTTACAGCTTTACTTAAAGCTGACACCAGTGCAGTGCTGAACATTATCCATCTAAAATTAAATATCCTGACACCAGTGCAGTGCTGAACATTATCCATATAAAATTAAATGTATTGATGCAAGTGCAGTGCTGAACATTATCCATACAAAATTCAGTGTATTTACACAAATTCAGTACCAAATATTATCCATGTAAAATTAAACCTACTGACACCAGTGCAGTGCTGAGCATTATCCATGTAAAATTCAGTGTATTTACACAAATTCAGTATCAAATATTATCCATATAAAATTCAACATCCTGACACCAGTGCAGTGCTGAACATTATCCATCTAAAATTAAATGTATTGATACAAGTGCAGTGCTGAACTTTATCCATATAAAATTAAATATACTGTACAAGTGCAGTGCTGAACTTTATCAGTACAAAATTCAGTGTATTTACACAAATTCAGTACCAAATATTATCCATATAAATTTCAATGTACTGACACGAATGCAGTGCTGAACATTATCCATATAAAATTAAATATCCTGACACCAGTGCAGTGCTGAACATTATCCATGTAAAATTAAATGTATTGATACAAGTGCAATGCTGAACTTTATCCATACAAAATTCAGTGTATTTACACAAATTCAGTACCAAATATTATCCATGTAAAATTCAACATCCTGGCACCAGTGCAGTGCAGAACATTATCCATACAAAATTCAGTGTATTTACACAAATTCAGTGTCAAATATTATCCATGTAAAATTCAATATCCTGACACAAATGCAGTGCAGAACATTATCCATGTAAAATTAAATGTATTGATACAAGTGCAGTGCTGAACATTATCCATGTAAAATTAAATATACTGTACAAGTGCAGTGCAGAACTTTATCAGTATAAAATTCAGTGTATTTACACAAATTCAGTACCAAATATTATCCATATAAAATTAAATCTACTGACACCAGTGCAGTGCTGAACATTATCCATACAAAATTCAGTGTATTTACACAAATTCAGTACCAAATATTATCCATATAAATTTCAGTGTACTGACATGAATGCAGTGCTGAGCATTGTCCATATAAAATTAAATATCCTGACACCAGTGCCGTGCTGAACATTATCCATGTAAAATTCAGTGTATTTGCACAAATTCAGTATCAAATATTATCCATGTAAAATTCAGTATCCTGACACAAATGCTGTGCTGAACATTATCCATACAAAATTCAGTGTATTTACACAAATTCAGTACCAAATATTATCCATATAAAATTAAATATACTGTAAAAGTGCAATGCAGAACTTTATCAGTATAAAATTCAGTGTATTTACCCAAATTCATTATCAAATATTATCCATGTAAAATTAAATATACTGACACAAATGCAGTGCAGAACATTATCCATCTAAAATTAAATGTATTGATACAAGTGCAGTGCTGAACATTATCTATATAAAATTAAATATACTGTACAAGAGCAGTGCTGAACTTTATCAGTATAAAATTCAGTGTATTTACACAAATTCAGTACCAAATATTATCCATATAAATTTCAGTGTACTGACACAAATGCAGTGCTGAGCATTGTCCATATAAAATTAAATGTATTTACACAAATTCAGTATCAAATATTATCCATATAAAATTCAACATCCTGACACCAGTGCAGTGCTGAACATTATCCATGTAAAATTAAATGTATTGATACAAGTGCAGTGCTGAACATTATCCATACAAAATTAAATGTATTTACACAAATTCAGTACCAAATACTATCCATGTCAAATTAAATATACTGTAAAAGTGCAATGCAGAACTTTATCTATATAAAATTAAATATACTGTACAAGTGCAGTGCTGAACTTTATCAGTATAAAATTCAGTGTATTTACACAAATTCAGTACCAAATATTGTCCATATAAAATTAAATACCCTGACACCAGTGCAGTGCTGAACATTATCCATCTAAAATTAAATGTATTGATACAAGTGCAGTGCTGAACATTATCCATATAAAATTAAATATACTGTACAAGAGCAGTGCTGAACTTTATCGGTATAAAATTCAGTGTATTTGCACAAATTCAGTGTCAAATATTATCCATATAAATTTCAATGTACTGACATGAATGCAGTGCTGAGCATTGTCCATATAAAATTAAATGTATTTACACAAATTCAGTATCAAATATTATCCATATAAAATTCAACATCCTGACACCAGTGCAGTGCTGAACATTATCCACACAAAATTCAGTGTATTTACACAAATTCAGTACCAAATATTATCCATGTAAAATTAAATATACTGACACCAGTGCAGTGCTGAACATTATCCATGTAAAATTCAGTATCCTGACACAAATGCAGTGCTGAACATTATCCATGTAAAATTAAATGTATTGATACAAGTGCAGTGCTGAACATTATCCACACAAAATTCAGTGTATTTACACAAATTCAGTACCAAATATTATCCATGTCAAATTAAATGTACTGTAAAAGTGCAATGCAGAACTTTATCCATATAAAATTAAATATACTGTGCAAGTGCAGTGCTGAACTTTATCAGTATAAAATTCAGTGTATTTACACAAATTCAGTACCAAATATTATCCATGTAAAATTCAACATCCTGACACCAGTGCAGTGCTGAACATTATCCATCTAAAATTAAATGTATTGATACAATTGCAGTGCTGAACATTATCCATATAAAATTAAATATACTGTACAAGTGCAGTGCTGAACTTTATCTATATAAAATTAAATATACTGTACAAGTGCAATGCAGATCTTTATCAGTACAAAATCCAGTGTATTTACACAAATTCAGTACCAAATATTATCCATGTAAAATTCAACATCCTGACACCAGTGCAGTGCTGAACATTATCCATGTAAAATTGAATGCATTGACACCAGTCCTGACCATTTTCCATGTGCATTCCCCTGTTTAACGGGGTGAGCTGCCAGTCTGGAATAGGTTTAGACTTTCAGGCGTGTCCCAAATGCTGCTCCAAAGGCCTGGTGTGCAGCTCAGTGCCACTGCAGCGTGAAGTCACTTTTGTTGTCTCTGAAACTCCAGCCCTGAGAACTTCCTGAAGGCTTTCTCTGAAAACTGTGCCACGTTAGAGACACGCTGCCCTGCCATCCCGCAGCAGCCTGGATCCTGGCCAGGCCTGCTGGCTTCCTCTGCTCGTTGGTTTTGGGGTTTTCTCTCCTGGTTTTGCTGTTTTCTCTGCTGGTTTTGGTGTTTCCCAGAACTATTCCATCCAGTGTACCTGGTGAAGCAGCTCTCCTCCACACTGCCCCGCAATCCCCTGACTGTGTCCAGGTGCCTGTGGTGCAGACAGGGCTTTCTCTGATGTTTTTGGTGTTTGTTTTCTCTGATGTTTTTGGTGTTTGTTTTTTCTGATGTTTTTGGTGTTTCCCAGAACTATTCCATCCAGAGTACCTGGTGAAGCAGCTCTCCTCCACACTGCCCTGCAATCCCCTAACTGTGTCCAGGCTGCAGACAGGGCTTTCTCTGCTGTTTTAGGTGTTTTCTGTACTGTTTGAGGTGTTTCCTCTGCTGTTTTTGGTGTTTTCTGTTCTGTTTTTGGTGTTTCCTCTGCTGGTTGATTTTGATGCTTTCTCTTCTGTTTTTGGTGTTTTCTCTGCTGGTTTTGGTGTTTCCCAGAATTATTCCATGGCAGTGTACCTGGTGAAGCAGCTCTCCTCCACACTGCCCCGCAATCCCCTGACTGTGTCCAGGTGCCTGTGGTGCAGACAGGGCTTTCTCTGATGATTTTGGTGTTTTCTCTTCTGTTTTTGGTGTTTTCTGTTCTGTTTTTGGTGTTTCCTCTGCTGTTTTTGGTGTTTTCTCTGCTGTTTTTGGTGTTTCCTCTGCTGTTTTTGGTGTTTTCTCTACTGTTTTTGGTGTTTTCTCTGCTGTTTTTGGTGTTTCCTCTGCTGGTTTTGGTGTTTCCCAGAACTATTCCATCCAGTGTACCTGGTGAAGCAGCTCTCCCCCACACTGCCCTGCAATCCCCTGACTGTGTCCAGGCTGCAGACAGGGCTTCTCTTCTGTTTTTGGTGTTTCCTCTTCTGTTTTTGGTGTTTCCTCTGCTGGTTTTGGTGTTTTCTCTTCTGTTTTTGGTGTTTCCTCTGCTGTTTTTGGTGTTTTCTCTGCTGTTCTGTGCTGTTTTTCAGAACTATTCCATGGCAGTGTACCTGGTGAAGCAGCTCTCCCCCATGGTGCCCTGCAATCCCCTGACTGTGTCCAGGCGGCAGACAGGGCTTCTCTTCTGTTTTTGGTGTTTCCTCTGCTGTTTTTGGTGTTTCCTCTGCTGTTTTTGGTGTTTCCCAGAACTATTCCATCCAGTGTGCCTGGTGAAGCAGCTCTCCCCCACACTGCCCTGCAATCCCGTAACGAGCTGTGTCCAGGCTGCAGACAGGGCTTCTCTGCTGATTTTGGTGGTTTTTGTGCTGTTTTTCAGAACTATTCCATGGCAGTGTACCTGGTGAAGCAGCTCTCCTCCACGGTGCTCCTGCAGCGGTTGCGGGCCAAGGGGATCCGGAACCCCGATCACTCCAGAGCGCTCAGTGAGTGTCCGATGGGCTTGTTCGGAAAAAAGGGAAAGAAAACCACTTCTTTAAAGGCAGATTTGGAATTCGGACTGTGCTACCCAAGCTCTGGGCTTCCTACATCCCTCTGGCCTCTGGGAATCTGATAGTGGAGTTGTTTGTGTTCGGCTGCGATTCAGGGACTCAGAGGCCTCTGTTTGCACCAGGAGCCAGCCCAGGAGCCCTGGTGACACTGGGAGGGGAAAAACGCAGGAGAATCTCCCTGAGCTCAGCCATCCCGGCTTTGTTTGTGCACGGATCCACGGTGGGGTGGGCACTGAGCACCTCAGGCTGAAAACCTCACCCCAGATCTGGCTCTGGCTCTGGGCAGGAGCAGCTCCCTGAGCTGGGTTTGTTCCCTTGGCTCAGAGGTTTGGGGTGAGCCTGGGCAGAGCGGCCTCCCCCCAGCCCCCTCCTCACTCCAGGGGCAGATTTGCTGCTGTTTGTGTTTTTTCTGACAAGTTGGTGGAAGTTTGTGGCGTAAAAACACTGGCACTGTAGCATAAAACGTGGCATAAAAATGTCAGAACTGCTCTGGGTCTGGTTTTAGGGAGAGGGGAAAATCCCAGCACCTGAGCACTGTTCAATGCTCACATCAGGGGTTGTCCCTTCTCCAGAAGGGAAGAAATGAGTCCAGCAGGAAAAAATAGAGCAGAGTGGCAGAGCTGTGGATCCACAGTGAAATGGGCATTGGGCACCTCAGAGCTGGAGGCCTCAGCCCAGGTCTGGCTCTGGCTCTGGCTCTGGGCAGGAGCAGCTCCCTGAGCTGGGTTTGTTCCCTTGGCTCAGAGGTTTGGGGTGAGCCTGGACAGAGCAGCCTCCCCCCAGCCCCCTCCTCACTCCAGGGGCAGATTTGCTGCTTTTTGTGTTTTTTCTGACAAGTTGGTGGAATTTTGTGCTATAAAATGTGGCATAAAAATGTCAGAACTGCTCTGGGTCTGGTTTTCAGAGAGAGGGGGAAAATCCCAGCACCTGAGCACTGTTCAGTGCTCACATCAGGGGTTGTCTCTTCTCCAGCCATGAAAAATGTCCTGTGCATTAATTTGTCCTAATGCAGGTGATTTAAATGCACAGAAATTTAGAAAGTTGCAGGTGGCTGCTGCTCTACAAGGTGAGAGTGAAGGTCTGGCTAAGTCCAGTTCTTGGAGGAGGAATAAAATGGGTCTGACTTGTTCATGTAACAGTAATAGAATCATGGTTACAAAACATTATTATAATAATAAATAAAATAAAAATAAAATAAAATAAAATAAAATAAAATAAAATAAAATAAAATAAAATAATATAAATAAAATAGATATAAATAATAATGTTTCTAAAATGTAATATTTATAAGAATAACTATAAATTTAAAAAGTCATAAAAATAAAAATAAAAAATAAATGATATAAATAAAATAAGTATAAGTTATAAATAAGGTTTATAAAACACTATTATGTTTATAAAAATTAATAAATATATATAATAATAAAAATAAAATATAATAATAAAATAAACATAAATAATAATAAATATGTTTACAAAACATTATTATATAATAAATAATAATAATATAATAAATAAATAATCATAAAAAATAAAATAATATAAATAAAATAGATATAAATAATAATGTTTCTAAAATGTAATATTTATAATAATAACTATAAATAAAAAATCATAAAAATAAAATAAAAAATAAATGATATAAATAAAATAAGTATAAGTGATAAATAAGGTTTATAAAACACTATTATATTTATAAAGATTAATAATAAATATAAATAATAATAATAAAAATAAATAATAATAAATTAAATAAATATAAATAATAATAAATAATGTTTATGAAACATTATTATGTTTATAAGAATAACTAAAATAATAAAACTAAAATGAAAAATAAATAATATAAATAAAATCAATATAAATAACAATAATAATAATGATGATAATAATAATATTTATAAATATTGTAAATAAAAATAGAGGATGAAAATTAAAGAAATTAATGAAAATGAAAGAAATTAATGAATTTTCTATTTCACTGCAAATTAAATGTCAGATTTTGTCAGGGTGATTCTGGCTCCCTGTTGTTCAGGTTGCTTTCCAGTTTTCAATCACTTGATGAGGATTTTGGAGGGTTTATGGTGCTGCTTGTCCATGGGAGAGTTTTTAATAAGCTCAACGATTTTAGCTTGACGTTAGAAATGAAATTAATGTGGTATTAAATTATTTAAATGATACTTAAATACTAAATAATGGTCAGGTGCAAAGTTGCCTGTGAATGAGTTGAGACATCTCTGGGTAAATAAAATCCCTGGAGTTTCAGGGGTCTTGAATTCAAATGTTACCACACAATTTCACACTTGTTTTATTTCTTTATCATCCAATTCATGTTTGATTTAACCTAAAACACACCTTTCCTTCTTTCCCACCCCAGTTAAAGAGAAGCTAACAGCTGATCCAGACAGTGAAATAGCAACCACCAGCCTAAGGGTGTCTCTTCTTTGTCCAGTAAGTTGGGTTTTTATTCTCTCCAACTGGTTCTGATTGAAATTGTGGCTGGTTTAATTTCAGGTTGAAGTAAAAACCTCGTGCTTCACCTGGCTGCACTTTGTGGGGACAGAGAAAACAGAGAGGGGGGTGGGTTTAATGTCTTTATAATCTTAATTTTGCCCTTGGAGGCGCTCAGAGCTCCCTTGGAGTTTGGGATCTGTGCAGGATCCAGAGGAGCTGCTCTGAGCCTGCATCTCAGCAATGTATTTAAATTAAAGTTCTTCTTCTCCCCCTGGAAATCCAAATAAATAAATCCCCAGCTGGCCCAAACATTCCACTGGAGAAAAATTCCAAGTGCAGGGGTTTGCTGGAGGTTTTGCAGCTTTGTTTACAATTCCTGAACTGGTTTTTTCAGCAGGGAAAGATAGAAATGTTTTGTGTGCTCGTAAATGAAATTATTCCAGTGGTTTTTGGGCAGGAATCAGTCAGAGAGTTGGGAAATTCAGCTTTTCCAAAGCTGGGATCCATCCCTGCCTTTCTTTGGTTTTTTTGAGACAGAGATTATCCAGGAGATTAGGAATTAGGAACCCAGATTATCCAAAAATTATCCACAAATGGGAAAAGAGCATCAACCTTTAACTCTGGGTGTGGTTAAATCCCATTTTAGGGACAGCACAGGCAGAGCTTTTACACCAAAAAAGCCTTGGGAAAATCTTCCTGGTTTTTGAATCTCCTTTTTTCCCACCAGGAGATGGGGTTTATGTCCTTCCTGCCTTAGATGTTCCTTGTTTTCCATTTGAGGCATCCAGGTTTTCCCTCTGGGGGAATTGTGCCCAAAAATCCAATGAGCCATTGCCCCTCCAACTGGGAGATGGGAATTCAGGGAGCAGGGGGGTGGGAGTCGATTTGGGGGTAGGAATAACGGGATTTTGAAATGGGAATAATGTGAATTGTGGGATGGCAATAATGTGAATTTTGGGATGGGAATAATGGGATTTTGGGATGGGAATAATGTGAATTTTGGAGTGGGAATAATGGGATTTTGAAATGGGAATAATGTGAATTTTGGGGTGGGAATAATGGGATTTTGGGATGGGAATAATGTGGATTTTGGGATGGGAATAATGTGAATTTTGGGGTGGGAATAATGGGATTTTGGGATGGGAATAATGGGATTTTGGGATGGGAAGAATGTGAATTTTGAAATGGGAATAATGTGATTTTGAAATGGGAATAATGGGGATTTTGGAGTGGGAATAATGGGATTTTGGGATGGGAATAATGTGGATTTTGGGATGGGAATAATGTGAATTTTGGGGTGGGAATAATGGGATTTTGGCATGGGAATAATGGGATTTTGAAGTGGGAATAATGTGAATTTTGGAATGAAAATAATGGGATTTTGGGATGTCAATAATGTGAATTTTGGGATGGGAATACTGTGAATTTTGAAATTGGAATAATGTGAATTTTGGAATGAAAATAATGGGATTTTGGGATGTCAATAATGTGAATTTTGGGATAGGAATAATGTGAATTTTGAAATGGGAATAATGTGATTTGGGGATGGGGATAATGGGATTTTGGGATGGGAATAACATGGGGGCTGGACTGAGCTCCCAAAAAGCTCCCAGAAATCTCCGCTCCCACCTCTGGAGTCACGCAGAGCTGCTGAGATTCAATCCTGGTTTGTGTTACCCTCCAGCGAGCCCAGCTCCAGCCTCTCAGCACACGCAGCTCCCTCGGAGTGACCCTTCTGGGGCTTCCCAGGCGCTGAAGATCCTGCTCAGCCCCTGCTGCTGCTCCCCTTTGCTGTGGCCACCTGAGCCCCTCCTGGGCTGCAGCCCCAGCCCCTGCTGGGCTTCTGGCAGGAGGGTTTTATTTCAAAGTGAAATCCCTGCTTTGCACTCAGTGTGATGAAACTTGCCTGATAATGGAGCATAATTCTGCTTCTGGTCCACCCAGGACACTGCTGTTTACAGGTGCTCCTGTGTTTTGTACATGGCAGTGAAATCTTCGCTTTCCCTGATCAAACACCATTCAAAATGTGGTTTTTTATTCACTTGGATGCCGTTTCAAACACGCAGGAAGGAGGGATCTGTGCATGTGACAAAACCCAGACTGCTGAGGGCTCCTCCTGGGGTTAAACCCAGCTTAACTCTTGTCTCTTTGCAGGCAGGAAAGCCCTGTTGGTTAATTTAAAGTAAGAAACACATGTATAAATGTATAAATAAATATCTATAAATACTTAGAAATGAATAAATAAATTTAAAGTTAATTTAAAGTAATAAAATCCTGGTTTTTTTCCTTTCCCAGCTGGGCAAAATGCGCCTCACCATCCCCTGCAGGGCCCTGACCTGCTCCCACCTGCAGTGTTTTGATGCCACTCTTTATATCCAAATGAATGAGAAGAAACCAACCTGGGTGTGCCCTGTGTGTGACAAGAAAGCTCCTTATGAACACCTCATCATTGATGGGTGAGTAAAGCTGGAATCACAACCAAAATCTGATTTTCCTGGCTGAAATCCAGAAGAAAAAACAAACCTGGGTTTGCCCAAGACACCTCCTTATGAACATCTCGTTATTGATGGGTGAGTAAAGCTGAAATCACAGTCAAAATGGGATTTTCCTGCCTGAAATCGAGGTGAAATCTTCCTTTTTTAATTTTTTTTTTCATTTTTTTTAAACTTTTTAAAAAATTAAATATAATTTAAGTTAATTTCCCTGCTGCTGCTCGAGAATTCCTGAGCAGCTCCCTCTCCTTCACCCTCCTGCAAGGATTTGTGCTCCTCAGGTGACACACAGATTGGTTCTCTGGCTCTGCCCACTTGAAAAGCACTTTGCAGGTTTTTATTCTATTTTTGCAGATTTTTATTTGATTTTTGCAGAATTTTATTTGATTTTTGCAGATTTTTATTTGATTTTTGCAGATTTTTATTTGATTTCTGCAGGTTTTTATTTAATTTTTGCAGATTTTTTTTATTTTTACAGGTTTTTATTTTATTTTATTTTATTTTATTTGCAGGTTTTTATTTGCTTTATGAAGATTTTTATTTTCTTTTATTCTATTTTATTTTATTTTATTTTATTCTATTCTATTTTATTTCCAAGTTTTTATTTGATTTTTGCAGATTTTTTTAATTTTAGTTTGGTTTAGTTTAGTCTAGTTTAGTTTATTTGCAGGTTTTTATTTGATTTTTGCAGATTTTTATTATATTTGCAGATTTTTATTTTATTTTTTTCTATTTTATTCTATTTTATTTTATTTTATTTTATTTCCAACTTTTTATTTGATTTTTGCAGATTTTTTTTAGTTTAGTTTAGTCTAGTTTAGTTTAGTCTATTTGCAGGTTTTAATTTGATGTTTGCAGATTTTTATTTGATGTTTGCAGGTTTTAATTTGATGTTTGCAGGTTTTTATTTGATGTTTGCAGATCTTTATTTTCGGTCACACCTGAGTTTCCCCAGGATTCCTCTTTGTCAGGGAGGCAGCTGAGAGCAGAGCAGAGCAGAGCAGAGCAGAGCAGAGCAGCTCAGCCTTTCAGCACAAACCCAGCTTTGCAGTGCAGAGCAGCGCAGCCTTTCAGCACAAACCCAGCTTTGCAGAGCAGAGCAGAGCAGAGCAGCTCAGCCTTTCAGCACAAACCCAGCTTTGCAGAGCAGAGCAGAGCAGCTCAGCCTTTCAGCACAAACCCAGCTTTGCAGAGCAGAGCAGAGCAGAGCAGAGCAGAGCAGCCTTTCAGCACAAACCCAGCTTTGCAGAGCAGAGCAGAGCAGCCTTTCAGCACAAACCCAGCTTTGCAGAGCAGAGCAGCTCAGCCTTTCAGCACAAACCCAGCTTTGCAGTGCATGCAACAGCCTCAGCCACAAAACCCAGCTTTGCAGAGCAGGAGCACTCAGCCTTGCAGCACAAACCACCTTGCAAGCAGAGCAGCTCCAGCCTTTCAGCAAAGCCCAAAAAAAACCCCCCCTCCAGCGGGCTTTCAGGCAGAGCAGAGCAGAGCAGCTCAGCCTTTCAGCACAAACCCAGCTTTGCAGAGCAGAGCAGAGCAGAGCAGAGCAGCCTTTCAGCACAAACCCAGCTTTGCAGTGCAGAGCAGAGCAGGGCAGAGCAGCCTTTCAGCACAAACCCAGCTTTGCAGTGCAGAGCAGAGCAGCCTTTCAGCACAAACCCAGCTTTGCAGTGCAGAGCAGAGCAGAGCAGCCTTTCAGCACAAACCCAGCTTTGCAGAGCAGAGCAGCGCAGCCTTTCAGCACAAACCCAGCTTTGCAGAGCAGAGCAGAGCAGCTCAGCCTTTCAGCACAAACCCAGCTTTGCAGAGCAGAGCAGAGCAGAGCAGAGCAGAGCAGCTCAGCCTTTCAGCACAAACCCAGCTTTGCAGTGCAGAGCAGAGCAGCCTTTCAGCACAAACCCAGCTTTGCAGAGCAGAGCAGAGCAGCTCAGCCTTTCAGCACAAACCCAGCTTTGCAGTGCAGAGCAGCTCAGCCTTTCAGCACAAACCCAGCTTTGCAGTGCCCAACAGAGTGGGAGCAGCTCCTCCCCAGGGCTGATCCGAGCTCTTTCTGTGGCCAGGTTGTTCATGGAGATCCTGAAGTTCTGCACGGATTGTGACGAGATCCAGTTCAAGGAGGACGGCTCCTGGGCTCCCATGAGGTCCAAGAAGGAGGTGCAGGAGGTGACAGCGTCCTACAACGGGGTCGATGGTGAGCCAGGGATCCTCTGACCTCCCCAAATCCACACCCTGCATCATTTACAGTCATTGAGTGCCGCCTGCTTGGGGCTGATGGAGCTTTAGCATCACCGACATCGTGTGGTGTCTTAAAACTTTTAATAATTATTTAACTCTTTAATGAGCTGTGATTTTTTAAAAATTTTAAAATTGATTTAGAGCTTTTTAATGAGCTTTGATTTTTTTTGGTGTAATTTTCAAATGGATTTAGATCCTCTCAATGAGCTCTGATTTTTTTTTTTTTAATTTTTAAATGGATTTGGAGCTTCTCAATGAGCTGTGATTTTTTTTGATAATTTTTAAATAGATTTAGATCTTCTCAAAGAGCTCTGATTCTTTTTTTGGTGTAATTTTCAAATGGATTTAGATCTTCTCAATGAGCTCTGATTTTTTTGGATAATTTTTAAATGAATTTAGATTTTCTCAATGAGCTGTGATTTTTTTTGGTAATTTTCAAATTGATTTAGATCTCAATGAGCTCTGATTCTTTTTTTTGTGTAATTTTCAAATTGATTTAGATCTCAATGAGCTGTGATTTTTTTTTGGTAATTTTTAAATGGATTTAGAGCTTCTCAATGAGCTCTGATTTTTTTTTTTGTGTAATTTTTAAATGCATTTAGATCTCAATGAGCTCTGATTTTTTTTTTGGTAATTTTCAAATGTCTTTAGAGCCTCTCAGTGAGCTGTGGTCAATGTTTGCTCTGTGCAGGGTGCATCAGCTCCTCCCTGGAGCACCAGGTGTCCTCTCACCAGCAATCCAACAAGAACAAGAAGGTGGAGGTGATCGACCTGACCATCGACAGCTCCTCGGACGAGGAGGAGGAGGAGCCCTCGGCCAAGAGGAGCTGCCCCTCCGTGTCCCCGGCATCGCCCATCAACAGCAAGGGGTGAGAGCACAGCACACTCCTGCTTTTAGATGACATGTTTGAGTTGTGTTCCTGGAATGCTGCGGGGGGAATCAGAGATTCCCCAGTTGTGTTTGTGGAATGGTGCAGAGGGAATCGAGTGTGGAGCACAAAATATTTGAGTTGTGAAAAGGTTCAGAGGGAATCACAGCTTTGAGTGTGCAACACAGTGAAATGTTTCAGTTGTGTTTGTGGAATGGTGCAGGGGGAATCGAGTGTGGAACACAAAATATTCCAGTTGTGAAAAGGTTCAGAGGGAATCACAGCTTTGAGCGTGGAACACAATGAAGTATTTTAATTGTGTTTGTGGAATGGTGCAGAGGGAATCAAAGATTTGAGTGTGCAACACAATGAAATGTTTCAGATGTGAAGTGGTGCAGGGGGAATCACAGCTCTGAGTGTGCAACACAATGAAATATTTCAGTTGTGGAATGGTGCAGGGGGAATCAAAGACTTAAGTGTGGAACACAAAATATTTGAGTTGTGAAAAGGTTCAGAGGGAATCACAGCTCTGAGCGTGGAACACAATGGAATATTTCAGTTGTGGAATGGTGCAGGGGGAATCAAAGATTTGAGTGTGCAACGAAATATTCCAGTTATGTTTGTGGAATGGTGCCAAGGGAATCACAGCTCTGAGTGTGCAACACAGTGAAATATTTCAGTTGTGCTTGTGGAATGGTGCCAAGGGAATCAAAGATTTGCGTGTGGAACACAATGAAATGTTTCAGTTGTGAAATAGTGCAGGGGGAGTCACAGCTCTGAGTGTGCAAAACAAGTATCTCAGTTGTGGAATGGTGCAGGGGGAATCAAAGATTTAAGTGTGCAACGAAATATTGCAGTTGTGTTTGTGGAATGGTGCCAAGGGAATCACAGCTCTGAGCGTGGAACACAGTGAAATGTTTCAGTTGTGCTTGTGGAATGGTGCAGAGGGAATCGAGTGTGGAACACAAAATGTTTCAGCTGTGAAAAGGTTCAGAGGGAATCACAGCTCTGAGTGTGCAACACAATGAAATATTTCAGTTGTGGAATGGTGCAGGGGGAATCAGATTTAAGTGTGGAACAGAAAATATTTCAGTTGTGTTTGTGGAATGGTGCCAGGGGAATCACAGCTCTGAGTGTGCAACACAGTGAAATGTTTCAGTTGTGTTCGTGGAATGGTGCAGGGGGAATCAAAGACTTAAGTGTGCAACACAAAATATTCCAGTTGTGAAAAGGTTCAGGGGGAATCACAGCTCTGAGCATGCAACACAATGAAATGTTTCAGTTGTGTTTGTGGAATGGTGCAGAGGGAATCGAGAATGGAACCCAAAATGTTTCAGTTGTGAAAAGGTTCAGAGGGAATCACAGCTCTGAGTGTGGAACTCAATGAAATGTTTCAGTTGTGTTTGTGGAATGGTGCAGGGGGAATCAAAGACTTAAGTGTGGAACACAAAATATTCCAGTTGTGAAAAGGTTCAGAGGGAATCACAGCTCTGAGCGTGGAACACAATGAAATATTTTAATTGTGTTTGTGAAATGGTGCCAAGGGAATCAAAGATTTGAGTGTGCAACACAGTGAAATATTTCAGTTGTGTTTGGGGAATGATGCAGAGGGAATTGTAAGTGTGAAACCCAAAATATTCCAGTTGTGAAAAGGTTCAGAGGGAATCACAGCTTTGAGTGTGCAACACAATGAAATATTTTAATTGTGTTTGTGGAAATGGTGCCAAGGGAATCAAAGATTTGAGTGTGCAACACAATGAAATATTTCAGTTGTGGAATGGTGCAGGGGGAATCACAGCTCTGAGCGTGGAACACAGTGAAATGTTTCAGTTGTGCTTGTGGAACAAGTGTGAAATGATCCAAAGGGCTCAGAGTGCGGGAATTGGCAAATCTGGGGAGGTTTTTCTTGCACAGGGAAATGCAGGAGCAGGGGTGTGGGAATAGGGAGAGCCACAAGCACCTGGGATACACCTGGGATACACCTGGATACACCTGGGATACACCTGGGCACACCTGGATACACCTGGGATACACCTGGGATACACCTGGGACACACCTGGGCACACCTGGACACACCTGGATACACCTGGGATACACCTGGGATACACCTGGGATACACCTGGGACACACCTGGGATACACCTGGACACACCTGGGATACACCAGGGCACACCTGGGATACACCTGGGATACACCTGGATACACCTGGACACACCTGGGATACACCTGGGATACACCTGGGATACACCTGGACACACCTGGGATACACCTGGATACACCTGGACACACCTGGGATACACCTGGGACACACC